>JAMPIV010014251.1:60000-111390 GCA_024509875.1 Oreohelix idahoensis
ACTCCGTTCATTACTGTAGGCTGGGCAATACTGCAGGAGATGTTCGACCGTCATCGGGCTGGTACCGCAGGTGCAGAGATCTGTTGCACAAATCTTGAATTTGTGGTATAGATGGTTATCTCAATCTGTTGTGTCCAGTGCGTAGCCGAAAAATGATGACCTGTTCTTTCCTGGATAGTTGATGATATGCATCATTTTTCAAATGGCTTGGATGCTCTCTTTCCCATTTGGACTTGAATTTAGCCTTTATAATTGTGGCGAGAGGTTTTATTTGGCTCTTGGATCAGTATAGTACTGACAATTACAGAAATAGAATTTCTGCAGAAAATGGTGAAGTCCCAGTGTCTGAGAGGACTACTAGTATCACAAATTAGTTACGGCTGTGAATGATCTGATCTCGAAACAATAGTAGAGAGGAGACCGACATAAAGCGCCACCTCCGCTGTGTAACTGTGATATTTAAAAAAAACAAGGAAACAGATTTTGCTTAACAATGATAAAATTGACAAGGCTTCAAATACAATTTCCTAAGTATTTATTTAGTATATACACTATCTACTCTTGTGCTGAAGGGGGAATGGTGAAAAAAATGGGATGTAATGGAATTGTGAGTTTACATGTGATTTACAAATATTTATTTTATATATATAAATATTTTACAACAAGTTTTCCAATTATAGGAACAAAAAAATTATATCAGCTGTGCTGTTAATTAAGGATATAACACTTATCAGCTATGCTGTTAATTTTGTCTCTTGCTATGCTAATTCACTTTCTCATCACTGACAGTTTCTATGCTCACAATGCTGACAGAAATGGTACTAATGTGTACTCATCTCTCTTAAGTCTGTTCTTCTTTGTTTGGTTCACACAACAACGGCAGAGTATCGTTCCTTTAGCCCACCCAAGACTGAGGGGGACCAAAGATGTAGAGTCTGGTCAACCTCTATGCTCCTGCGGAGTTCCAGGCAGCGGGATTGACTCGAACATACGATCTCAGTTTTTATGACACGACTGAAACCTGTAACAAAGCAAAAATAGGGGCTAATTTCTGTCCTCAAGCCCACCTATTTCTAATGTGGATGAAATGAGCGTGTGCCTCAGTGTTTGCATGTAGGATGAATGACAACATGGCTCAGTATGATTTAGCAATAGCGAGACAAGACAAGTGTCTACTTGCAAAGCATTCTTTCTGATAAACTAATACATGGATACAGTCAATAATATAAATTCAATGCATCAATAATATAAATTCAATACATGAATACATTCAATACATGAATACATCCCATAATATAAATTCAAGACATCCAATAATATGTACATTTAGGTGATACACCCATTTCCTTCCCCCTATAATATACCAGGCCCTCTCTGACGAGTGCTATACAAGCTGGTAACATATATCCTAACAATACCGTTATGTTCTTATGATAGGAGTATATGAGACGAGGACTGTTTGGTGATATATCAGGTTGGAGTTATAGGAGACAATAGATTGGAGTTAGATGAGACAATAGATTGAGTCCTAACAAGGACTGTTTTGGTTATACTGCAGTTGGTCTGAGATAACAGATTGAAGTATAGGAGACAATAGGTTGAGTCCTAACAAGGACTGTTTTGGTTATATGGCAGTTGGTCTTATCTGAGATAATAGACAAGTTATAGGAGACACTAGGTTGAGTCCTAACAAGGACTGTTTTGGTTATATGGCAGTTGGTCTTATCTGAGACAATAGACTGAAATCATGTGAAACAATAGATTGAGTTATAGGAGACAATAGATTGAGTGTGAGTCCTATTAGCCTTCGTCTATTCAATCATAATAGGAAATACAATCATTATACTTAATTTCCCCAAGATACAATCAGTAACCTCATAGGTAGTATAAATGACACACAATACCAACATTATAGACCTGCGGAAAGCCTATTTTCCTAAAGGTTATCGTAAACATATTTACCCTCTAAGATTCAAACAGCCAGTTTTTGATGCGACTTAGCGAAGTAGGATGCAGGTCGATGCCCTCAGGTAAGCTCTAAATCAAGGTGACAGCTTCTTCCTCTTCAGTCGGTCGGTATCTCTGGCGTCGTCTCGGTGATGTGTGATTATGCATAAAATCCGCCCGATTATATAGGTAGGTGAATTCTTAAGCAAGGCTTTCGGTTGGTTCCTGGCGGAGCAAGCTGATTGGTTTCCTCCGGTTTCGTCTTTTGCTCGTACAGCCTAATTTTCTTCAGTTTTAATCCGCCATCTTGCGTAAACATGATGGCCGTTAATTTATTCTGTCTCAGAGACTGGTGAACGTTGCTCGTTGATTGGTTGAAGCAAATCTGTATCTCGACATAGTGATTAACAAAGTAGTGGGTTACACTCGTTTCATGACAATAATAGTCTTTGCCGTTGCGTAAGTTGTCTCTATATCATTTTATTGTAAGGCACCTTCTTCCTTAGCAAGTTTGTCTGCCTCCTCATTTCCTGGTATGTTGCAATGGGCTGGTATCCACTGGATAGTGCACTTGTTGAAGCATTTGGCCAGTCTTTCAAGGGAGATTATCAGATCTTTCAATTCTTTAGTTTGGTGGCTCTTCAGCGCTGATATTACTGAGAGGGCATCTGTAAAGATTACTATCTGTTTTTCTGCCTGTGCTTTGCATTCAATAAGAGTTTCAGCTGCCTGTTTCAGGGCTTCTACTTCAGCACTGAAGTTATTGCAGTATTTGCCAGTGGCAATTGCCATAGAGTGGATTCTATTTTTTAATTTTATGAGGATGCCGGCACCCCCATTTTCAACTGCATTTTTTGCTGAACCATCAGTATATGCATGTGTCCAAAGCTTTGCTGGGAATTTTTGGTTAATATACTTGGTTGCTATACACTTTCTTTGTGTTTCTGTCTGTGTTCCCTTACTTTCAATGCCTGGAATATCAGATTTTAACTCAGGAAAGCATCTAATTTTCCACAGTGGGATAGTTGAGCTTGTTGGGATTTTCTTTGCAACTGAGCTTGCTAGCATGGTATTTTTGCTAATTTTTTCTTTTGCTTTGGCTACAAAGTTAGTTCTCTTGAGCCTGCCTCTTCCTAGCCTATTCATTCTTTGGAACATGGGGTGTCCTTCGAATCTCTTAAATTTTTCAGCTTGTTGTAGGACTCTGCAGTCACGTCTATCCTCCATTGGCTGTAGCCCTATAATGTTTTCCATATAGTTGATTTGTGTGGACTTTAGGGCCCCTGTTATAATACGTGCTGCTTGATTTTGGAGTCTGTTTACTCTGTCAAAATTTGACTTTACTGCCGTCGACCAAGCTGTGATGCCGTATTCCATAGCAGGTCTGACTCTGCCTGTGTACAGCTTTTTGAGGATATTCTCATCAGCACCCCATGTGGTACCAGCTAACTTTTTCATGATGGCCATGCGAAGTTTTGCCCTTAGCTGTATTTTGTTTATCTGTGATTTCCACGTCATTCGGCGGTCTAGTGTGATTCCTAAGTATGTTGGTGTTTCATCTTCTCGTACTGCCTGCCCATTTAGTTGTAGCTTTGCTTGCTGTGGTTTATTTGACAAGGTAAAAATAGTGAGTGTAGTTTTTTGTTCATTTATTTTGAGCAACCACTTTCTGGACCAACTTTCAAGGGCTAGCAGTGAATCCTGCATGCGCACTCTTGCTGTGGTGATGTATTCTTCTGAAGTCCACATGGCCAGGTCATCAGCATAGAGGGAGTTGTGGACATTTGTAGTGGATTTGATGGTATTGTATGATTGTGATATTACTTAGTGTGATGCATGAGGTCAGCTGTGAAGGCTCCTGAGATAAATGTAGCTGTGAATTGTCAGAAGGCCCTTCTTGCTACCACTACGACCTCACACCTATCTTTTTTTTTAATCTAATGAATGTGGCTACGTTAAAGTTCTAGGGTAATGATATGTAATGTGTTGTGGTAGTGTACATACACACACACAGATATTTAACAATTCTAATAATATTAATAAAATGTTATGACACACTGAACTAACTCAAGCTGTGTAAAATTTTTGATAATAATTTTTCTTTAAGTTTATTTGTTCTGAATCAAGGTTTTATTTTGGTCAGAACATATGAAAGGTTTTGCAATTATTAATGAAATGCATGAATATATGGCATAATAAATGAAAGGAGTGTACATATGTATTTTACAAGACTAGTTAATATTACTACTGTTTATGGTTGTAATTTTTCTGGGAGAACGTTTAATGGATGTGCTGTTGGGGTTGCCTCATCACTCCGTGTCTATGGCGACTACACATTGTCCATTTATTGATGGTATTATAATTGGTGTGTTAGAAATTAAGTTGGTGAGTATTCAGCAGTCCAGACGCTCACGTATCTTGAATGAGTAATCTGGTGCTGGAATCAGGTGGCCCCACCTCTCCGTGCTTGGGGGCAATATCAGGCTGCTCTGCCAAAATATTCTTCTTCTTCTTCTTCTTCGTTCGCCCTGAAAAGGACGGTGGTTGCGTTGTGTCTGTTTACGCCTAAGCTGCGATATCTGCACCTTTCGGTCGACACATCCGACTTCTGCACGGCATTTTTTAGGACCGGGTTTGCCTTCCCATTTCGATCCACACTCGCTCAGCCAGACTGCACAGCTGCAGACTGTTTCCAGGACCACCACGTGGAGGTGAAGTGCGGTCTTGACCAGCTCTGGTTCGCTGGTCCTGACGCAGGCAGTCAAGCTATGAGTCGCTGACTGCGGTCTCTATTAAACTGCACGGGTCCACTCTTGTAATATTCAACACCTCATTTGACACCACATTGGTGCCAAATAAAAACTCACAGTTCTGCAATAAAGTATTGGTCATGTGTCAGAATTCCATCCTCTAAACCATTTCTGGACACAACACTACACACAACAACAACACCACATAGACGGGTCAGATCTCTTTGACCATACAACACATCTTACCAATTTGGTTTTACATAGGATAAGTTCTCCCAGACTACATATTCTGAAATATGTTCATTAGCTTCCTGCCATAGAATAGGATAGGTGATATGTTCCACTGATCTCAACACTTGATCTGTCTTTCATAATCCTTGCTGGAGTTTATGTATTTTATTTGTCTCTAGACCCTGAACTGGGGCGGGGGGTCTAGAGCGAATCCTTACTTGTTGTAAGGGATAGATTTTGATATGGCAGTATCAAATCACTCGAAACATTAAACAAATATTAAAATATACAAAGAAATACTTTCAGTCTTACCAGAATTATGAATATAGAACACAGTTATCTGCTAGCAAAACTCAGCTGAGCTGCTGGCTTTAGTATGGCGTCCCTCTAAATATTTCAATTAGCTTCTGGGAATTACACCACTAAATAATTCACTGTGTCTACTAGGACAACTTATGACGAATGGCAAAAATGCGCGTCTGAGCGCCGATAATATATTCATCTATGGCCAATCACCGCCTTTTTTCCTTTTCAAATTCAAACCTCCTACCAAAACGTCATTTCAGTCATACCTCAGTCAAGTATGCATTATTGTCTGTTGGTCCGTCTGTCTCTACTTGCGTTTCACAAAAAAACACACTTGTTTTTTTGAACCAACTCTGCCTTCCCCTACACAATTTTGCCTTTAAAGTTATTTTTAGCCACAGTTCACCATCCCATCCCGTCTCTTTCATTCCAACTAGATTTTAGCACTTGAGTCTCAAGGCTGCAGTTTTTTTTAAAATTAGGGACATTTTTTGTTTCAATGCAGACGCTCGCTGATATGAACAACACAGTCTTTTGTCAATATCTTTCTTATTATCTATCCGTCTGTATAAATGAAAGCATATTATTCCACTGCTCAAGATGGGCCATCCGGCCAGCTAGGTTTTATATTCCTAACATTATTATTAAGAAAAAGTTACTTTTCAAGGTTAGTTGGTTTTTCGAAATATTTCTAGCATCTTCTATACTGCGTTTGCCGCTGAATTCAAATAAACGGACTAAGTTATCGCAAAAGCGTCCAAGAAATGACTGTTGCGTATAATAGCTAAGGTCCCTTTTGTCGATTTCTTTACCTTGTGTCAACTTGGGGACGTGACTTTTCCTCCTTTCCCCACCAATTGCGTCTTTTAGCCTTGCTAGTTTCAAGCACGCGTTCAGTCAGATTTTTCCTTTTGATCTCCGTTCTCATCCCGTTCCAAGGGTAACGTTTTGCCTTCACGTTTAACAATTTAATTTCCATGGCGGGTGATGACCCGCGGCGTGGGCGATCATGTATTCTAGTAGCTTACGCATTAGTTTTTATCCCTACGTTGTATCATTGGAGATATTTTAACGTTGTATCATGGTTAATTTTATGACACATCTCCCCACTTGAAAACATGCCTACGGCAAGTTCTAAAACCAATGATACACATAGATAAAATCTCTCCTCACGCCTGCCATTACTCTAATTTTGATCACAGGGGTGCCGACTGAGGAAATCTGCACCGACATTCAATTTGCCTGGGATATATTGGATACTAAACTGATAAGGTTGAAGCAATAAAGACCACCTCAGCAATCTTGCGTTTTCATGCTTAGCCTGAGATAAGAATACGAGAGGCTGATGATCCGTCTCGACCACAAAAGTCCTACCATACAGATAGATTTGAAACTTCTTTATTGCCCAGATTAACGCTAAACATTCTTTTTCGCTTGTGGAATATCCTTGTTCCGCCTTATTCAATTTGCGGCTTGCATAAGCGACTGGTTTCAGTTCCCCATCAGGTGAAGATGATCTTTGCAACAAAGCCGCTCCGAGTCCTACATTACTGGCATCGGTTCTTAAGACAAAGTCCTGTGTCAAATCAGGCAGTTTGAGAATAGGCTTGCTAGTGAGTTTTTCCTTTAAGTCTTGGAACGCTAATTCACTTTGCGCAGTCCAATTATTTTTTTCTGGAAGTCCCTTGCGAGTCAGATCAGTCAGAGGAGCCCAAATAGAGTTAAAATCTTTGATATATTTTTGATAAAATCCGCATAACGACACGAATGATCGCACGTCCTTTTTTGTTTGTGGTCTAGGTGCTCTCTGCAGTTTTTCCAAGTTCTTGGGATCAGGGGTCATGCTACCCTGATATACAGTGTGTCCCAAGAATTCCAACTCTTTGCATCCAATGCAACATTTTGTTGGCCTAGCAGTTAAGTTCGCCTCCCTAAGCCTATTAAATAACATTTCTAGAGATTCAATGTGTTCTTCAAATGTCTCTGTGGCGACGAGAATATCATCCATGAAATTCGTGATACATGGGTTATTCAGGGGATCCAACAATTTGCGCATCATCCTTGAAAATACACTCGGAGCATTTTTCAGTCCGAATGGTAGCATGTTGAATTCATAATGTCCATCCGAAGTGCTAAAAGCCAAATAAGGTCTCACTTCAGGCTTCACTGGGATCTGGTAATAGCCTTTACTAAGATCCACCTTTGAAAAGTATTTTGCCTTGTTCAGTCTGGCAAATAACTGTTTTGTGTCTGGTAATGGATCCACTTGTCCTTCTGTGACAGCATTCAGTTTCCTGTAATCTATGCACAGTCTGTGTTCCCCAGACGGTTTTCTCAACAAAACGACACTAGAGCTAAAAGATGATTCACTGTGCGAAATAATCCCCTCCTTCAACAAATACTCTATTTCTTCCTGCAATGCCTTCTCCTTCGCGAACGGAATAGAATAGGCTCTCATACAGATTGGGTTTGAGTCTACCAGTTTCATGTCATACTGTAGCAAATTTGTATGGCCTGGTTTATCTGTTAATACATCTGTATGTTCCTCCAGAACCTGTTGAACTCTCTCCCTCTGGTTTTTAGTCAGGTGCTTACTGACTTTTACCTGTGCTGCTGTTTCACAAGGATGTAATGGGTATTCATGTGAGGTGAGTGGTTCCTTTTGCATTTGAGTTGCGATAGCTAAGGTCAGTAAGGGGGTGCTTTCCTGGAGTGGTCTGTCCAGATACTTCTTTAACAGGTTTACATGATAAACTTTCTCCTTCCCCTTTTTGTCAATTTTATAGTTTGTTCTAGACACCTTCTCTAGAACCGTATATGGACCTTGCCATCCAATTTGTAATTTATTCTGGCTACCGGGTAGTAGAAGCAGCACCTTCTCTCCCACAGCTAGTTCTCTGTCCTTTGCCTTCCTATTAAAATATGCTGCATGTTTCTTCCTGGCTTGTTTCAAATTATCATTTGCCAGTTTCCATCCAGCTTTCAAACGAGTGGTCAGTTCGTTCACGTATTGATAAGATGAGGTAACATTCTCTTCCGCCTTCTCATCTGTCCAGGTCCTTAATAGCGCTTCTAATGCACCTTTTATTGGCCTCCCAAATAGCAGAGTTGCGGGAGCCATCCCGGTTGAACTATGTGGTACCTCCCGATACGCAAACAATGCGGCGGGCAGGAATTGATCCCACAGATCCGGTTTTTCGTGTGCCAGCTTTCTCAGGATAGAAATGAGAGTCCCGTTGAACCTCTCTACCTGGCCGTTTCCTTGCGGATGGTACGGACTACAATGAAAGTGTCTGGCTTGAAATAGCTTAAAAACTTCTTCCGTTAGTTTCCCCTTGAACTGAGAGCCATTATCCGTCAAGATTTGATGCGGGAATCCTAATCGGGTAAATATTGTAAGTAGTGCCTCTGCTACATGTTTTGAATCAATTGATGGCAGGGCTACCGCCTCTCCCCACATAGAACAAGTGTCCACCGAGAGTAAGGATGTAACTGTTCCTCCTCTTGGTCCGAGTGAGAGGTCCCACAATATCCACTGCAACCCTCTCAAAAGGTGTTCCCACTATGGGCATTTCCCCTAGAGTTGCAGGAGCAGTCCAGTGCTTTGGAGCTACCCTTTGACATTCTGGGCAGGATTTGACATATCTTTTTATATCCTCCGTTATCCCTGGCCAGAAGTAATGACAAGCTATACGCTGTCCTGTGGCGCTGATCCCCATGTGACCACTGAAGGGAATCGCATGCCCGAGTTCCATCACTTTATCCCTATATGAAGTGGGAAGAACCAGCTGGTTGTGACCATTTGTTCCAGCTCCGGCCTTCCTGTATAATAGTTTGTTCTTCATAAAATATTCCCCCTTGCTCGGAGGTGTGTGGCATTTGGGCAATTTTTTAAAACATGGCTTGAGTGTCCTATCCTCAGCCTGCGCCTTCCTCATCTCCTCTGGATGAGCATTTATAGGTTCACCTTCTTCCTCCTTCTTCTGTGACCTGGTCTGCACTGTCGCCATGATCACAGGTCTCTCTCGGGATTCCCCAAGAAGACGTATCTACACCCCAATATCAGAGGGTAGATTGGTTCATCTATCACTGCTGCTCTGATTTCTCCTTCCACATAGCGAGTTTTCACCGTTATCCTTGCGATGGGAAGTGTCATGAGTGGTATGTCCTTAGTTGCCCCTTGTATTTCCACTGTTTCTGTGGTATACTGACTTGGGTCCACTAGGCTAGACTTCACAACTGAATCATAATCCAAACCTGTATCATAAAGGCACCTTATGGTGACCCCATTACAAATAACTTCCTCACAAACTGGGGGGTGATAAGGTTCCTGCTGTCCCTTAGGATTAACCTTTAATCTTTGAGTCCCCGACTTCATTGCAGCAATGTTTGAAGGTTTCCTTCTACAAAATTCGGTGTTATGGTTATCTTTCTTGCACCATTTACACCATCTTTTTCCTTGGTTAAACGGTTTTCTTTCATTGGATTTTTGGTCATTGAACTGTGAGTTTCTGTCTCGGTAGTCATTTCTTGGCCGTTCAAAGTTTGTCCTACCTTTATTTCCCTGCTCTCTATTATCAAATTTATTAAATTGCTGTGGAGCTTTAAAATTGTCTATGTGCTTCTTTTTAGCACCACTTACCTCTGCCTGGGCTGCCTGATACCTCTCAGCGACATTTAAAACCTCCCCCAACTTCTCTGCACCTTGTTCCATGAGGAATTTTCTCATGTCTGGAGCCATGGACTCTCTCAATTGCTCAATCATGATCATTTCTTTAAGATCTTGGGTCTTCCCCAGAGCAGTCCATTTCTCCAAATAGGTTTCCAGTCTGGCAGAGAATTGGTGGTATGTCTCCCCAGACAACAGTTTGGCATTTCTAAATTTCTTACGATAAAATTCACCATTTTTTTCGTACCTCAATAACAAAGCCTGCTTTAACATGTCATAATTGTCCTGGTCTTCTCTGTTCATTTTTGCGAAGACTTCGTAAGAAGTACCTCTCAGTCCCTGTGATAACTTTAAACTCCACCTCTCTCTCTCTAACCCATATGTAGTAGCTAATAACTCAAAACGTCCTAGGTACCCCTCTATGTCATCGTCTTTTTCAACAAAATGGTCTAAATGAAACCCCATAGCTGATGTTGAGGCTCCCAGACTGGGCGTAGCATCTGAGGCAAAAGGGCTGGCACCATTTTCAGGAGCCTGGCCTTGTAGCTCCAGCTCCCTTAGTCGTAATTCGTGCTCCCTTTGCAACCTTCTATCTTCTGCCTCCCTTTCGGCCTTTTCATCTGCTCCCTCCCTTTCGGCCTTTTTATCTGCTGCCTCCCTTTCGGCAGTCAATCTTTTTTCTTCTGCTTCCCTTTGCTGTCGTTTTTCTTCTGCCTCAATCTGCAGCCTCTTAATTTCTTTTTCAGCGTCTAACCTCTTCTCTTCAGCCAACCTTTCAGACTCTAATTTTCTTTCAGCCTCTTTTTCTAATCTTCTTTCTTCCCGTTCAATATACTTATCACATTCAGCCGTTACATATTGAATTAAAACCTGACCATCCATTCCCATATCCTTTGCCGTTAGCACAGCAGCTGATCTGAATTTGGCTAGCTCCGCCATACTTTTTAAACAATTCTAGCAATGAGCAAAGTAAAATTTCCAACCACTAAAGTAATTCTAATTACTCTAGTCTAAAATAAATTCTAATTAATTAATTAATCAATTAACTACCACTGGCTGTGAAGATTCACCAACTTTTATTTTCAGGGACACTTTTAATTTTTATAATGTGTTCCCCTAATTTATTTCTCCCCCCAGGAGATCCTAATATTATTGATAGGCTAATTATCCCGGGACAAGAGACCCCAATATATGTAGTGGATTTGATGGTATTGTATGATTGTGATATTACTTAGTGTGATGCATGAGGTCAGCTGTGAAGGCTCCTGAGATAAATGTAGCTGTGAATTGTCAGAAGGCCCTTCTTGCTACCACTACGACCTCACACCTATCTTTTTTTTTATCTAATGAATGTGGCTACGTTAAAGTTCTAGGGTAATGATATGTAATGTGTTGTGGTAGTGTACATACACACACACAGATATTTAACAATTCTAATAATATTAATAAAATGTTATGACACACTGAACTAACTCAAGCTGTGTAAAATTTTTGATAATAAATTTTCTTTAAGTTTATTTGTTCTGAACCAAGGTTTTATTTTGGTCAGAACATATGAAAGGTTTTGCAATTATTAATGAAATGCATGAATATATGGCATAATAAATGAAAGGAGTGTACATATGTATTTTACAAGACTAGTTAATATTACTACTGTTTATGGTTGTAATTTTTCTGGGAGAACGTTTAATGGATGTGCTGTTGGGGTGGCCTCATCACCCCCTGTCTATGGCGACTACACATTGTCCATTTATTGATGGTATTATAATTGGTGTGTTAGAAATTAAGTTGGTGAGTATTCAGCAGTCCAGACGCTCACGTATCTTGAATGAGTAATCTGGTGCTGGAATCAGGTGGCCCCACCTCTCCGTGCTTGGGGGCAATATCAGGCTGCTCTGCCAAAATATAAACTGCACGGGTCCACTCTTGTAATATTCAACACCTCATTTGACACCACATTGGTGCCAAATAAAAACTCACAGTTCTGCAATAAAGTATTGGTCATGTGTCAGAATTCCATCCTCTAAACCATTTCTGGACACAACACTACACACAACAACAACACCACATAGACGGGTCAGATCTCTTTGACCATACAACACATCTTACCAATTTGGTTTTACATAGAATAAGTTCTCCCAGACTACATATTCTGAAATATGTTCATTAGCTTCCTGCCATAGAATAGGATAGGTGATATGTTCCACTGATCTCAACACCTGATCTGTCTTTCATAACCCTTGCTGGAGTTTATGTATTTTATTTGTCTCTAGACCCTGAACTGGGGCGGGGTGGGGGGGGATCTAGAGCGAATCCTTACTTGTTGTAAGGGATAGATTTTGATATGGCAGTATCAAATCACTCGAAACATTAAACAAATATTAAAATATACAAAGAAATACTTTCAGTCTTACCAGAATTATGAATATAGAACACAGTTATCTGCTAGCAAAACTCAGCTGAGCTGCTGGCTTCAGTATGGCGTCCCTCTAAATATTTCAATTAGCTTCTGGGAATTACACCACTAAATAATTCACTGTGTCTACTAGGACAACATATGACGAATGGCAAAAATGCGCGTCTGAGCGCCGATAATGTATTCATCTATGGCCAATCACCGCCTTTTTTCCTTTTCAAATTCAAACCTCCTACCAAAAAGTCATTTCAGTCATACCTCAGTCAAGTATGCATTATTGTCTGTTGGTCCGTCTGTCTCTACTTGCGTTTCACAAAAAACACACTTGTTTTTTTGAACCAACTCTGCCTTCCCCTACACAATTTTGCCTTTAAAGTTATTTTTAGCCACAGTTCACCATCCCATCCCGTCTCTTTCATTCCAACTAGATTTTAGCACTTGAGTCTCAAGGCTGCAGTTTTTTTTTTAATTAGGGACATTTTTTGTTTCAATGCAGACGCTCGCTGATATGAACAACACAGTCTTTTGTCAATATCTTTCTTATTATCTATCCGTCTGTATAAATGAAAGCATATTATTCCACTGCTCAAGATGGGCCATCCGGCCAGCTAGGTTTTATATTCCTAACATTATTATTAAGAAAAAGTTACTTTTCAAGGTTAGTTGGTTTTTCGAAATATTTCTAGCATCTTCTATACTGCGTTTGCCGCTGAATTCAAATAAACGGACTAAGTTATCGCAAAAGCGTCCAAGAAATGACTGTTGCGTATAATAGCTAAGGTCCCTTTTGTCAATTTCTTTACCTTGTGTCAACTTGGGGACGTGACTTTTCCTCCTTTCCCCACCAATTGCGTCTTTTAGCCTTGCTAGTTTCAAGCACGCGTTCAGTCAGATTTTTCCTTTTGATCTCCGTTCTCATCCCGTTCCAAGGGTAACGTTTTGCCTTCACGTTTAACAATTTAATTTCCATGGCGGGTGATGACCCGCGGCGTGGGCGATCATGTATTCTAGTAGCTTACGCATTAGTTTTTATCCCTACGTTGTATCATTGGAGATATTTTAACGTTGTATCATGGTTAATTTTATGACAACATTCTTGTGGATGTTTTCTGTTATATTGTGACGTACGTCTAAGTATGACAAATGAATTTCCCTGACTCGATGGATTATAACAGAATATTGGCCTCTCATAACTTTATAACCCCTGATCATCTATTGTAACTTTAACCTGCATGCAGCATTTCCACGAGAATTTTACACGCTGGATCATTAATATGTAGCCTGCTATCTTCTGTGAACTTTTGAGATCGCATGGCTTTTGATGGGAGGTTAAATCACGTCCACGACCATCTATGAGAACGATTTATAGCAATCTTTTCCTTAACGAAGCCCAAAAGAGGACGTGGCCAGAGACTCACTCCTGTTTCTAGAGCAATTAACAGCAGTTCATTTTCTTACCTGGCTGTCGCCCCGCCTGGTGGAAGTTGCCAAAGCTTCTCAGAACAGCGGTACCATCAAAGACAGGCTGATCTTCAGAATTCAACGTGGAGCGGTATACGATCTAAAGAAATCAGGGAACTCTCAGCTAACGTAGTTAGTTTCTCGAGAAATTTTCGCACCCTCATGCGAGCAGCCTGAGACGAAGAAGATCGGTAGACCGGGGAAAACGGATGAAACAGCGGTTAACACAACGGCGTTGTACCTCGGATTTTGCTATACTTCAAGAAAGGTGTGAAAATCCAACACGTCCCATTTAAGTTACATTCGAGATAGTATAAATAAAGAACTCCGAAAACTGCATTTTATCGTTCGTTCTGACAGAATCCTAGTTTCACTAGCATATAGCCTAGTCGGATTCCTGCTAGATTTCATCTACCTTTGTTGACTATTGGAGTGTATTCTTTCTGCGCAGACGGTAATTTATACATTAGCTTCGAGTGATCAGTGGTCTAGTTATTTCATTTTATTTCACTGGATTGTGGTGTAAATTTAACCTTATTAAATAAACCCATTTTCAAAGTTCTACTGCAAACTAAATGTTACTTCTAAAAGTATTTCCTAATACAATTGACGCGTAAATTAATTTTGCAGACGTTAAAGGGAATTATAACTAGTAAATACAGTTTAGTTCTGTATAGATAGATGTGCTTTTAATTATTTTTAACTCACGGGGGAGTTTTCCTGATTTGTTAAATTGACGACGCTAATAAAGTAAATAGGCTAACTGTAATTTATCGCGTGTCAGATTATAATATGATTTGTAATGCATTTCTTGTTTTGATTATCTTTCATTCAGAACGATCATTCAACCTGCATCCCAGCAATTATTAATTATATACAGAGTTCTGCCAACTCAATTCGATAACTCCAGTAACATATGAACTTTTTTAAAGCTAAACTTGTGGCGACCTATAATGGGCCCCGCTCCTCTGAATTTAACTGAGAATAAAGCCACCCAAGAAACACTTTTAAAATACTAGTTCATATAGTCCTTAAAGTAAACTGGAAGCAGAACATATTTTATTCACTGCCCTATTTGTGAGGAAGAACATAGATCTACCTGAACGCTGTCTGTCAAGTATATTCAGTGGATTTTACCCACCCCCGAAGAAGAACTTACCTCAGTGTGTTCTTGTGACAGTACGGAAAAAGAAAGTTATCTCCACCAGCTGTGCCAATTTTAGGAACCACACCATACCTCACGCCTAGCCAAGTGCCTGTGCCATTCATTAGGAACTTTATCTAAACCAACAGTAGCCTTTACGCTTCACCGTCTGGCGATTTTTTGAGACTATTTGTTACCTCGTTAAATCTGGGGGCCTGACACGGAAGAAATAAGAAGACCAGTCCATTATTCCACGGTATTTAGCTGCTGTGGTAAATAATTCCTAGAGTGCCAGAATTCACCATTTTGGTAAGTCTGCGTGTGTGTGTCTGTGGGGATGGCCAGCCCTATGTGTGTGCATTTTTTTTTGAATGAAAGGAGATTTAATCTTTTCTTTACCCTTTTTAATTAGTTCGACCTAGTATTAAGGTGCATTACCACACAGATTATATTCCTTCTCTACGGGACTTCTCCTAGCGGGATTGTGTAACTGTGTTCATTCCCCCCTCCCGTTAAAATTTGTTGATTAAAGGGAGACATTTGAGAACCCTAGCTTTTCCTCTACCCCCCTTTACTGTAACCCCTTGCCTCAGAGTAATAAATTTACCAGTTGGTTAAATTGCCTATCTCTGATCACCGCCCCCCCCCCCCCTTCTTGTCTTTTGGACCGGGTCTTGTCTGTTAGTAAATTTGTTATAAAAACGGGAAACGGTGGATGGGATATTTCTCCTCAAACCCCCCTCTTCCCTTGTCATATTTGTATTCTGTAACCTTTGATTTTTGACTGTAAATGTATAATTATTTGTGACTGATTTATGATAATAAAGGTATTAAACTTTATTTGTATTGGTTGTCGGCTGGCCCAAAACTCCAAACATTTCCCATCTGTGTAGGCTGTATTCATGTACGTTGTGCGACAGAATCACCAAATCGGTGAGTGCGCCTGAGCGACTGGAACTGACAAACAATTGTTTGTTCAGAAGAGAGATAGGAATAGTCTGTGAGAAACAGATATTGTCGTAATAAGAGACTGTCCTTGCTCTTCCCCGCGCTTGTGAATCTACTACCCCATTCTCCTAATTCCTTATTCTCACAGAGCCTTCAATATCACTCTACACTCTAAAGGGACCAATATCCATCAGAACCCTCTCAGATAAAAATTACGACATATATCATTTATATATATATGAGGAAGAGTGTTGGGGAAAGGACCCCACCCTGTGGAACTCCATGTTCCATTGTAGTCTTTTTGCTTAACTGTCCGTGCACCTGCACTCTAGCTGTTCTGTTTGTTAGGTAATGGGTGATCCAGTTATACATTCTTCCACAGACTCCATATTTAAGCATTTTAACTCTTAGCCCATCTTTCCAAACTTTATCAAATGCTTTCTCCATGTCTACCCAGACTGCTAAAGTGTGCTTTCCTTCTTGGAAAGCATCTTCGATTTCCTGTGCAATGTAGGTGACTTGGTCCTCTGTAGACCTATGCTGCCTGAAGCCTGCCTGTTGGTGCAGTAAAATTTGTTTTTCTTCGAGGTGCCAACTTAATCTGGTATTGATCATTCTCTCCATAAGCTTTCCCGTGCAGCTTAGAAAGCTGATGGGTCTGTAGCTGTTGGGATCCATTCGGTCTTTGTCCTTTTTGAGGATTGGAACTAGTACTGCTTCTTTCCAGGCTTGTGGTACAATTCCACGCTTCCAGCTATAGTTCGTAATCTTGAGGAGGATTTTCTTGGCATTAGGCCCTAGCTCTTTAAGCATGTCATTTGTTACCCTGTCTTTTCCAGGTGACTTTCTTTGTTTAAGGGATACAATGGCTGCCTCTAGCTCTCTGTTCTTTGAGTTCTTCTGTCCAGTACGGCTTATAATCTTTTCTCGCCCCTCGTGGTATTGATTCTAGGGCAGCTTTCAGAACTGCTTTATTAAATCCGTCAGCTATTTCTCCAATTCTTTTGTTTTGGGTGTTTATGGAACCACAGTATTCATCTGTCAGTGCTGAGAACTTGTTCCAGTTGGCATTTTTGTAGTTCCAGCGGGGTAATGGTTTATGGAAGTGGAGTGTATGTTCCATATTGATCATTAGTTTGATCGGTTTGTGGTCACTGTCTGCCAATTGGTTGAGCACAATGCGTTCAATCTTATGGTTGATGTCTCCTGTTGAGAAGGCAAGGTCGGGTGTCGAGGTCGATTGCCATCTTCTTGAGTAGAAGCTGGGTGTATCATCTGCTCTATTGATGAGTTGTAGATTTGAGTCAATCTCCCAGTCCTCTACCTCAATGCCACGGGTATCAGCCTCTGTGTAACCCCACCTTTCTGAATGACTGTTGAAATCACCGACAACCAGGCAGTTGGTGCGCCTAATCTCCATTGTGTCTAGTGAAAGATCTCTATCTGGGTGGGCATATAGGTTGTATACTCTAAAAGTCTGGTCATCTATAGTGATATCAGCTCCTATAATTTCCGCTTGACCGTTTGTAGCAACAGAAAGCTCTCTGCTAGGCAAGGAGTTTCTGATTAACATGAGTACTCCTCCCTTGTGTCCCTCTCTATCAAGCGGGAGGGTTTCATATCCTCTTACAGAAAATCTGTGGTTTGTGTTTAGGTGTGTTTCCTGAATGCAGGCTATGTCAATTTGCTCATCAGTGCAGGAGGTTACTGTTCAAGCCGCACAGACAAAACCTTGAGCTCAAGGTGTTAAAACGCTTCAGGAAGATCACATAGAGGATACACTTACGCCAGGAAGGTGGGTGGATATTGTGACAGGTTATGTAAATAGATTACATGATTTCACACCTGTGCTTCATTATTAGTATTCACGGTTTTGTTAACGCAGAACCCATGCTCTTCGATATCTGTCTAACTCATATTTTAGCCACGCCTATTTTCTTTTTTTCTCTGTGTCTTACAGGCACTAGCGAGTATTTACAAACAGACCTATTAGCTAGTCCACGAGCGGACAGGTAACCGCAAGAGAGTAAGAGCCGTTAACTGAATTATCACGCGAGCGATTGGGCAATCGTTGAATAGTGACAGATCAGACAAAGAACGCGCGTAGAGAGAGATCGAGTCGTCTATTTGTAGAATCAAGGGCAATAAGACAAAAGATGTACCTTTGATGGTTACATTTCTCAAGGGGGACTTAAGCGAATGAAGAAAAAGAAAGGGGTGATAACCACAGTTACCGACCACATCCGTTGTTCGTGATCCCAGGGGACGTAATTAGCTGCAGAGAGAGACGAGATCAAAAGACGGTCTGCTCGTTAGCGAACATCTATGCGGTCGGCATAGGTGAGAAAGAAAGCTTTGATTCGGAAATCGAACCGTAGATTTTCCCACAATGCGGGCTAAGGCTCGATATCTCGCACTAGCTAGCGAAAGAAGACCAATTTTATATAAATACCCCATCCGTTAAAATCAATTATCCAGTCGCCTCAGAAATTTTCGGAATATTGTCATAAGAGGTTTTGATGTTACTAAATGTATAGGCTATCCTGGACAAATAGGTGTATCAGAGGATACCAGGATAGTGCCAGATAAGAGACTGGTCTTATAAGTAATACCCCCTTCTCTGAAAAGAGCAAGGGTGTAAAGTCAAGCTATGTAAGTTCTCAGAGTAAGTCCCTAAATAACCGCTACCTCTTACTGAATGATTTAGCTCCGGGTCTATGGGAAATGTGTTTACTTTATTTAATTATTAATTTCAAACAGAACTTACCAGTACAATTTAATTTTCCTGAACCTCAATCTTTTGGGTCAGGAATTATCAAAATCAAGAAAGGTTATTTTCATAATTAAATAAATAATTTGGAAACTCTGTTACTTTTCTTTTAAAGGGTCACTGGAATGACTATAAATACTGTTACTGTTCTTTATATTTATACTGCTACCAGTCTTACACTGCAAGGTCTACTACTTTCATCATCCCACAGTGGTTAAGTTTTATTGGGTGAATGAGGTTGGATGAATCGCCAATGCCTTTCTAAAGGACTTATCTTCAGAATGTTGCTGCTTCAGTTCTTTGAATAGTAGTCAGGATCACCAACTCTGTGACTCCTGGCTGAGAAGATGGGCTCTATCTCCAGTCTTTAGATGGAGCTCTCAACTCCCACACGCTCTTCTTCTCAAGAAATTGCAGCCACGAGGTAAATTCGTGATATAACCTGGAATAGAAGGACAATCCATTCCCTGTAGAGATCTGCCTCAATTAATTCACCCCTAACAATATTAAAACTTACCATGGTCAGTCCTGTGTGCTAACAAGTGGCACAAGACCTTGAATACCGTTGTCTATCATCAGTTTTCATGCCATAACTCTTTCTATGGGTTCATAAAGGCTTGGTTACCTCGTCCATGTTTGGCTTCCATACAATAATCATGGCAAGTACAATACAGCATGTGACCTGTTGATTACTTCATTCTAACCTTCCCTAGATGTTTATTACATGATCTATGAACAGGGTGTCACTCCAGAAGAAAATACTAAACTAAATCGCTTCTAACACTCAGTGTCGTAAATTTGCAAACACTATACACCAATTTTTCAAGTCGAACAAGTCTGCTACTACACACATTCCTACGTAGGTCAGCGTGACCCAACACATCTCATCGTCAGTTATATTTTCGAACAAATATGGCAGACATAGCCTGTTTACTTTACAGGTCAATTCTTTAACAAAGTATGCAAATAAATTTATCAATCTTACCCTCAGGTAAATAAGTTCACACACACTCAAGCTGACTGGCTGTAAAAGGGTTCTTAGCCCGCGCTACCAGTCCAACCGGCAAAGGCTTGGTCTACAGTCTTTTTGTATACGTCAGCTCAGTGTGATTTTTATGATTTCAATGGCGGAAAACTACAAAAGTTTGTTATTATTTATAGCAATACACCCGACCAATCAGAAAGAAGTCAAAAAGTTAATTTTTGATTCTAGTATTTATGCGATTCTAAGCGTGTCTGTATGATCTGACTAAATTTGAACATTTTATATTTCAGTTATATGCAGACCGATTTTAATTATCAAAAGTGACAATTAAACGGCCAATTTTTCTCTATCGTCCTATATAGTTTTCCTTTAGTTATTCCTTTGCATTCAAATGTGGGTAATTTTTTGTAATAAAATTGGGCCTTACCCTGATGTGAAAATCTCACTAAATTAAATTTTCTACTACCATAAAAAATTTTTTATGAGGGAATCTTTATGTGTATATGTTAAGCAATATCAGCGCTATAATTTGACATATCCCTTTCATTTTAAGGATCTTTAGTTATTAAGAAATAAATTATCTACGTTCGGTCAAAAACACAAAATAGGCATTTATTTCGCGTCAATCAAAATTTTCTTACCACTACAAAATATGGAAACGATTTGATTGGTTGTTAAATTTTGTACTATGCTCTTCGATAATTTTTGGGGTGGGCGGTAACTTTTTACTTGTTTCTTATAAAAATTCAAATACACTAGATAAATTGTTGGCGGTAAATTTGACTTGCCCCTCAGAAAAATTTCAAATACTGTAGTTATTTATAGATTTAAAAATACGATAGCTAGTTTGTTTTTGAGCGGGGAATTTAAGCGTGTTGTCATACGGATTCACTTCACTACATATCTCCCCCGTTAGAGAATCGTGAACCACTAGTGCAGCTTTCATATCTGTATACAATCACGTTCAAATAGACTCCACTATGCCTATGTGTGATCCTGGATTCCTGCAGGTAGGTGCCTACTCAAGAAATCTGCCCCAACGTTCTGCGATCCAGGAATGTACTCAATGGTAAACGAGTAAGGCTGTATGAGAAGAGACCACCTTAGCAATCGTGCATAAGCATGTTTTGCCTGGGCCAGAAAAACCAGTGGCTGATGATCGCTTTGTACCACGAATTATCTACCATACAGATACATTTGGAATTTCTTTATTGCCCAGACTAAGGCTAAACACTCTTTTTCTATTGTGGAGTAATTTTTATCCGCTTTGTTCAATTTGCGGCTGGCATAAGCAACTGGGTTCAACTCTCCGTCTATTGTTGAGGACCTTTGTAACAACGTGGCTCCCAATCCCACATTACTAGCGTCCGTTCTCACCACAAATTCCTGACTCAAATCAGGTAACTTCAATATGGGCCTACTGGTGAGTTTTTGTTTCAGCTCATTATATGCCAGCTCACATTCTGCTGACCATTCTATTTTGTCTGGTTTTCCCTTACGAGTTAGATCTGTCAGAGGAGCACACACCGAGTTAAAATTCTGGATATATTTTTGGTAAAACCCACAAAGTGAGACAAAGGACCTCACATCTTTCTTAGTCTGTGGTCGGGGTGCTCTCTGTAATTTTTCTAAGTTCTTAGGATCAGGGGTCATACTACCCCGATGTACATGTGTACCAGGAACTCCAATTCCTTGCATCCAATACAACATTTGGTGGGCCTAGCAGTTAAATTTGCTTCTCTGAGCCTGTCAAATAACATATTTAGAAAGTCTAAATTTTCCTCAAAGGTTTCAGTGGCAATGAGGATGTCATCCATGAAATTAGTAATACATGGATTTTTCAGGGGATCCAAGAGTTTTCTCATCATTCTGGAAAACACACTCAGAGCATTCTTCAAACCAAAAGGCAACATATTGAACTCATGATGCCCATCCGAGGTGCTGAAGGCTAGATAAGGTCGAATCTCAGGCTTCACTGGAATCTGATAATATCCCTTACTGAGATCTACTTTTGAAAAATACTTTGCCTTATTCAACCTGGCAAACAGTTGATTAGTATCAGGTAATGGATCCACCAGACTTTTTGTGACAGCATTCAGTTTCCTATAATCTATGCACAGCCTATGTTCCCCAGAGGGTTTTCTCAACAATACCACACTGGAGCTATAAGGAGATTCACTGTTAGAAATAATTCCTTCCTGTAATAGATATTCTATCTCTCCTTTTAAAGCTTGCTCTTTAGCGAATGGGATAGTATAGGCTCTCATACAGATGGGTGTTGGGTCTAGCAATTTCATATCATTTTCCAACAAGTTGGTGTGCCCCGGTTTGTCCGTTAACACGTCTGTATGATTCTCCAGAACCTTCTGAATCTTCTCCCTCTGCCCTTTTGTCAGGTGATTGCTGACTTTTACCTGTGCAGGAGTTTCGCAGGGTTTTAGTGGGTATTCATATGA
Organism: Oreohelix idahoensis; assembly: GCA_024509875.1. Classification (NCBI taxonomy): domain Eukaryota; kingdom Metazoa; phylum Mollusca; class Gastropoda; order Stylommatophora; family Oreohelicidae; genus Oreohelix; species Oreohelix idahoensis. Next base: position 82,084 of record JAMPIV010014251.1, read on the forward strand.
GGTAAGAGGTTCATTTTTCATTTCAGTGGCTATGGTCAAGGTCATTAAATGTGCCCATTCCAAAACTCTTCTATCATGGTATTTCTTGATGAGGTTCACATGATAGACTTTTTCCTTTCCCTTTTTGTCTATCTTGTAATTAGTTCTAGATACTTTTTCCAGAACTGTGTATGGACCCTGCCATCCTATCTGAAGTTTGTTGCTGCTACCGGGTAACAGAAGAAGCACCTTCTCCCCCACAGCAAGCTCCCTATCCTTCGCTTTCCTGTTATAATACTCAGCATGCTTCTTTCTGGCTTTTCTCAAATTATCATTTGCTAGTTTCCAGCAAGTTTTTAACCGAGAGGTCAACTCGTTCACATACTGATATGATAAGGTTACAGTCTCTTCTGCTTTCTCATCTGTCCATGTCCTCAATAAGACTTCCAATGGACCTTTAATGGGCCGGCCAAATAACAAGGTTGCCAGTGCCATTCCTGTTGAATTATGGGGAACTTCCCGATAAGCAAATAAGGCCGGGGGTAAGTATTGATCCCATGTGTCAGGTTTTTCATGTGCCAGCTTTCTCAGGATAGAAATAAGTGTCCCGTTGAACCTTTCTACGTGCCCGTTCCCGTGTGCGTGATACGGACTACAGTGAAAGTGCCTGGCTTGAAAGATCCTGAAAACTTCCTCAGTTAGTTTCCCCTTGAACTGTGATCCATTATCAGTCAATATCTGGTGGGGAAATCCTAACCTTGTGATTATTATAAGTAACGCCTCTGCCACATGTTTAGAGTCGATTGATGACATGGCTACTGCCTCTCCCCACATAGAACAAGTGTCCACCAGAGTAAGAATGTAACTGTTTCTCCTCTTGGTTCTTGTGTGAGGTCCAACAATATCCACTGCAACTCTCTCAAAAAGGGTTCCCATGATTGGCATTTCACCAAGAGTGGCAGGTGCAGTCCAATGTTTTGGAGCTACCCTTTGACATTCTGGGCTGGATTTTACATATCTTTTTATATCTTCAGTTATTCCTGGCCAGAAGTAGTGACAAGCTATACGTTGTCCTGTGGCGTTGATCCCCATATGACCACTGAAGGGGATAGCATGGCCTAACTCCATCACCTTTTCCCTATATGAAGATAGAAGAACTAGTTGTCCATTACCATTGGATCCTAATCCAGCCTTCCTATACATCAACTTATTCTTCATATAAAATTCTCCTTTGTTTGGAGGGGTATGGCTTTTTGGTAGTTTTCTGAAGCACGGCTTTAATGACTTATCCTCAGCCTGTGCCTTCCTCATCTCCTCTGGATGAGTATTTATTGGGTTATCTTCCTCCTTCCTTGACTGTGACCTGGTCTGTACTGCTGCCATAATCACTGTCTTTTGGGACTTCCCAAAAACACATATCTACACCCCAATATCAGAGGGTAGATTGGGTCATTTATCACTGCTGCTCTAATCACTCGTTCCACATAGCGAGTTTTAACATTTATTCTTGCAATGGGAAGTGTCACGGTTGCTACGTCCTTAGTTGCCCCTTGTATCTCCACTGATTCTGTGGTATATTGATCTGGGTGCACTAGGTTAGAACACACAACGGAGTCAAAATCTAATCCAGTATCATAAAGGCACTTGATTGTGGCCCCATTACATACTACTTCTTCACATACAGGGGGATGATGAGGTTCTTGATGTCCTGTAGACAGTTCCTTCTTTCCCATGTTTCCTGTTTTAAGGCATGCAGCGAAATATGTAGGGTTTCTCTTCCTACAGTCTTTTGTATGATGATTATTTAACTTACAAATTTTACACCATTTTCCTTCTGGTCTGTAGGGTTTCTTTTCATTTACCTAAGGGTTTCTGTCTCTAGGATCAAATCTAGGCCTATCATAACTTGGTTTAAATCTATGTGGTTGATCCCTATTGTCAAACTTATTCTGATTTTGTGGGGTTTTGTTACTATCTGCTTGTTTCTTTTTCACACCAGCTACTTCTGACTGGGCTGACTGATATCTCCCAGCAACATTGAGAATCTCCCCCAATCTCTCGGCACCTTGTTCCATGAGAAAATTCCTCAAGTCTGGAGCCATGGACTCTCTTAACTGCTTCATCATAATCATTTCCTTCAGGTCTTGGGTTTTCCCCAGAGCAGTCCATTTCTCCAAGTAGGTTTCTAGTCTTGCCGACAATTGGTGGTATGTTTCTCCAGACATCAGCTTACAATTTCTAAATTTCTTTCTATAAAATTCAGCATTCTTCTCATATCTAACTAACAATGCTTGTTTTAGGAGGTCATAGTTTTCTTGATCTTCTCTACTTAATTTGGAGAAAACTTCATACGAAGTTCCCCTCAACCCTTGTGATAGTTTTAGGCTCTACATTTCTTTCTCTAGCCCATAGTTAGTAGCTAGTCTCTCATATCTATTGAGAAATGACTCAATGTCATAGTCTTTCTCTACAAATGGGTCCAAGTAGAAATTCATGGCTGAATTTGAGGCACCCTGAATTACAGTAGAGTCAGAGGTAGTTGGGCTGCATCCATTATCTATAACATGTCCTTGAAGTTCCATTTCTTTTAGTCTTAACCCATGTTCTCGTTGCAAACGCCTTTCCTCTTTTTCAGCCTCCATCTGCCTAGCCTCCCTTTCAGCCTCTAACTGTAATCGTTTTTCCTCAACCTCCATCTGCCTAGCCTCCTCCCTAACAACTTATAGTATAAATTAGAGTCAATGAGGCTCATCCAATTCACCACAAGTTGTTTAATTTTATTAGCTTTATTACTCCCTACAGTAAGAGCCCCAGGGTATGGTGGAAAAAGGACAGGTATTTGAGGTTTTGATGTTACTAAATGTATAGGCTATCCTGGACAAATAGGTGTATCAGAGGATACCAGGATAGTGCCAGATAAGAGACTGGTCTTATAAGTAATACCCCCTTCTCTGAAAAGAGCAAGGGTGTAAAGACAATCAAGATGGGGTCAAGCTATGTAAGTTCTCAGAGTAGATGATGATGATCTCTGAGTCCCTAACCGCTACCTCTACTGATCCCAAATGATTTAGCTACGGGTCTATGGGAAATGTATTTACTTTATTTAATTATTAATTTCAAACAGAACTTCCACTTAATAAAATTAATTAAGCAAGGCTGTATTAAAGTTTATGTACAATTTAATTTTCCTGAACCTCAATATTTACTTTATTTAATTATTAATTTCAAACAGAACTTCCACTTAATAAAATTAATTAAGCAAGGCTGTATGAAAGTTTATGTACAATTTAATTTTCCTGAACCTCAATCTTTTGGGTCAGGAATTATCAAAATCAAGAAAGGTTATTTACATAATGAAATAAATAATTTGGAAACTCTGTTCCATTTCTTTTAAAGGGTCACTGGAATGACTACACGTACTGTTACTGTTCTTAATATTTATACTGCTACCAGTCTTACACTGCAAGGTCTACTACTTTCATCATCCCACAGTGGTTAAGTTTTATTGGGTGAATGAGGTTGGATGAATCGCCAATGCCTTTCTAAAGGACTTATCTTCAGAATGTTGCTGCTTCAGTTCTTTGAATAGTAGTCAGGATCACCAACTCTGTGACTCCTGGCTGAGAAGATGGGCTCTATCTCCAGTCTTTAGATGGAGCTCTCAACTCCCACACGCTCTTCTTCTCAAGAAATTGCAGCCACGAGGTAAATTCGTGATATAACCTGGAATAGAAGGACAATCCATTCCCTGTAGAGATCTGCCTCAATTAATTCACCCCTAACAATATTAAAACTTACCACGGTCAGTCCTGTGTGCTAAAAAGTGGCACAAGACCTTGAATACCGTTGTCTATCATCAGTTTTCATGCCATAACTCTTTCTATGGGTTCATCAAGGCTTGGTTACCTCGTCCATGTTTGGCTTCCATACAATAATCATGGCAAGTACAATACAGCATGTGACCTGTTGATTACTTCATTCTAACCTTCCCTAGATGTTTATTACATGATCTATGAACAGGGTGTCACTCCAGAAAAAAATACTAAATTAAATCGCTTCTAACACTCACTGTCGTAAATTTGCAAACACTATACACCAATTTTTCAAGTCGAACAAGTCTGCTACTACACATATTCCTACGTAGGTCAGCGTGACCCAACATATCCCGTCGTCAGTTACACTTTCGAACAAATATGGCAGACATAGCCTGTTTACTTTACAGGTCAATTCTATAACAAAGTATGCAAATAAAATTATCAATATTACCCTCAGGTAAATAAGTTCACACACACTCAAGCTGACTGGCTGTAAAAGGGTTCTTAGCCCGCGCTACCAGTCCAACCGACAAAGGCTTGGTCTACAGTCTTTTTGTATACGTCAGCTCAGTGTGATTTTTATGATTTCAATGGCGGAAAACTACAAAAGTTTGTTGCTATTTATAGCAATACACCCGACCAATCAGAGAGAAGTCAAAAAGTTAATTTTTGATTCTAGTATTTATGCGATTCTAAGCGTGTCTGTATGATCTGACTAAATTTGAACATTTTATATTTCAGTTATATGTAGACCGATTTTAATTATCAAAAGTGACAATTAAATGGCCAATTTTTCTCTATCGTTCTATATAGTTTTCCTTTAGTTATTCCTTTGCATTCAAATGTGGGTAATTTTTTTGTAATAAAATTGGGCCTTACCCTGATGTGAAAATCTCACTAAATTAAATTTTCTACTAACATAAAAATTTTTTTATGAGGGAATCTTTATGTGTATATGTTAAGCAATATCAGCGCTATAATTTGACATATCCCTTTCATTTCAAGGATCTTTAGTTATTAAGAAATAAATTATCTACGTTCGGTCAAAAACACAAAATAGGCATTTATTTCGCGTCAACCAAAATTTTCTTACCACTACAAAATATGGAAACGATTTGATTGGTTGTTAAATTTTGTACTATGCTCTTCGATAATTTTTGGGGTGGGCGGTAACTTTTTACCAGTTTCTTATAAAAATTCAAATACACTAGATAAATTGTTGGCGGTAAATTTGACTTGCCCCTCAGAAAAATTTCAAATACTGTAGTTATTTATAGATTTAAAAATACGATAGCTAGTTTGTTTTTGAGCGGGGAATTTAAGCGTGTTGTCATACGGATTCACTTTACTACAAATATCTAGCTCGAATCCTAGAGCCATTGTACAAAGTGGATCACTTAGAATTCTGTGGAGATAGTTTCATTTTCTGTGTTGCGGTAAAAGAAATATATACTATCACTTGAGTGATTTAATTGTTAAAGTTCGTCATTATATTTCCCTAGGATTTACTGTGTTAATTCACTACCGTATTAAATAGCATATAGCTAATTTTCCCAGCTGTAACGTAAATTTAATTACTCGCTATCACCCAGAAAGAGATGTTTTAATTGACTAGTAAGCGCATTAGGCGATTGACTACTGACGGAATCTATATTTTTTTCTAATTCATTAAGTGTAATTTTGTAAATGGCTAGCGCTTATTTCACGTGTTAAAAATGATAAGATAAGCTAGACACTTGTGGTTTCTAATCTAATTTAATAACCGTGTGGATAAGAAATCATACATTACGCGGGTTGGGATAGAATACTGATATTGTGGTTAAATATTTTGTATTTTCTTCCTAAATCTAGTACGGATCACAAACCAAACCTACCAGCGGCCTTAATCTGAGAAAAGGGGTCTAAGTCAAATAGTACCAAAAACATTCTTATGTATATCGGGTCTTCGAGGTTGACCTGTTCGGCCCTCTAGTTTCACCCAGAGAGAGAGAGAGAGAGAAAGAGAGAGAGAGAGAGCACAAACATATGACAATAAGAATAACGATAACTGGACATATAGATACCCAGATTTCTTTTCATTTTGATTTACATTCAGCCCGCTGTGGCGAAAATATCAAACTTAACACTACCCGACTACTGACCACTGTGTTGTGGCGAGGATTTATCCAGAAAGATTTACTCACCTGACATTCTCTTTAACTATCGGAATTACAAGTTGCTGTATACTGTGAACACTATATCTCTGTAATTAATTTTCTACCTGGACTAATTGATGTGAGATAAACATATCCAATTATCAGCACCAAAGTAAGCGTTCCCCATTAGGAGAATTAATCAGTCTTGGAGGAACTGGGACTTATTTCGGCGAAACCCAACACTGGGTTTGTATTTATATCATGGAGATATGTTCAAGATGTTGTTAAAGCAACTAGTAGGTAAGCGAGACTGAATGTGGCCACAGGTTTGTCAGAGCAGAGAGAAAGAGGATTGAATAATTCTTCTGTTGTATAATCATTGTACTCATTTGGTTTTTTTTCCTTCCTTTTTGTTTGCTAATACTGTTATTTTCAGGATAGATTAATGAGGAACTCTGTTCTTCACAGTACAGTCAAATTCTATACCATAGCGCAAATTGTTTGACCTTTTGGGGGTTATTAACTTCTTTCTTGCGGGATCTTGTCTCAACAGAGGGGAATGCACTTATGGGTTTATATTTTGTTAATTTCTGTAACCTATGATTTTTCTATTGCTATTGATAAATTGGATGTTGTGAAGTTTTCTTTATGATAATAAACTTTAACAAAACTTAATTACCTGTGTTGGTCAGCTCAACCCAATATCCATACCCCATTTACTATAGTTTCACGTTTGTGCGTCTGGTTTTCGTCACTTATCTGTGTGTGTGTGTATGTGAGTGGTTAATAGTGTATATGTTAATATATACGGAAAGGAGAATTGTCTGATAAACAAAATTTCAGTAGTAAAGATAGGCTGGACTAGAGTATCTTCTCAATCCAGTGACAGATTCTACCTTTAACTTATTCACTCGTGAAATCTATTTCTTTACCTTATCTCTCACTGAGTTAACACCTTTTTCAGTTCTATTCAGACGGGACCAGAATCTATCTTAAATACCTATCCAAATCTACGACAGATATAAAGAAAAGAACAAACGGTAAATGATCACAACCAGGAATAACGCAAGCCAGAAGAACGGATGGACAATGAGAAGAATAAACTCGGATGACTATTCCACATTTCTAAATTCACATGGACGTGATCAATAGTAACCTCATTCCCGCGGAAGTCGAGTTCTGCTGATCAAGTTTGGTACGATTGTTTCAGGTCCCGCATCAGACTCTCAAATTTTGGTGGTCTTCATTGATTACAGACATTCGCCACTCTTTTGGTTGGTTGTGGTATTTAGAAAACCTCCGTTTATCTTTAACTACTCGTTCACGTCTGAAAGCAAAATCTGCGCTCCTAGGATTTCTAGCGGCAATGAAAATACCCAATCTCACGTTGGCCTCAATCTGATATTTTCTAAAGGATTATGCGCTGTGATTTTTACCATGCAGATAACTGGGTATGTCTTTCTTTAATTAAGGAAATACCAAGACAGCCTGTATTCAACAAACGCAAAAAAAAAAAAAAAAAAACCAACAAAAATAGGAAGGTGTCTTTGGTGTTTACTGGTGGACTTCCTGATCTGTTTGTGTGTATATTTTAATATAATTTGTTTTTGTGTACGCCCGATTGACAGAGTGGTTAGTGCGCTTGCATCTCGTCAAAAGTTACCTGTTTTCTAGTTTGACCCAAGTAGCGTCACGCTCCAATCTGCCCAGCTGTAAATGTGTACATGATTCTGCTCTTGAGTTAGGGGAAGACGAAAAGCTGCGAGGGAGGGAACAGGTCACCCATCCTTATAAAGCTTAGCATAGTAAAGTTTAAAACATTTCCACCCATAAAGTATTTGGCACCCGGAGCGGATCTTACATTTGGCACCCCACACCCGCATAAAAAACACACTAGCAATTTTACTTTTAAACAGTAAGTACTATCATAATAGTATCCGATGGTATCCCCCCCCCCCCCCCCCGTTTATGGTTGTCACCCGGGGCGGACTGCCCCTCTCGCACCCCCTTAGTACGCCACTGCCCTAGGGCAGTTGCTAGAGGACTGCCGTTACCTCTAAGTTTGTTTGTATATTTCTATATTATTCGTTTGATTGTATATTTCTATATTATCCGTTTTTTTTTGGTATATTTCTATATTATTCGTTTGATGGTATATTTCTATATTATCCGTTTTTTTTTTATATGTATATATTCGTTGTGATTATATTTGTACATGCCGAACGACGTCAGATATACGAACTCTTACTTTGTATTTCTGTTTACTGCAGCTTCATAAGTCCGAAGTGGTAGTCTACTGTTTGTACGAATGTCCTGTGTGAGCGTAACACATACAGAACAAACAGCTGGCATGGATATTTATGATGAGTACGGGAAGAAGAAAAGGTTTGGAGGACAAGAAGTAGAAAGGGAAGCAGTGCTAACAAAATATGTCAAGTAAAAAAAGGTGAAATAGAGGACACAGAACTGGAACACGAAGAGGAAGAATATGAAGGAAAAAAACGGAAGTGAGAAAAATGTAGAACGAAAAGATGGAATATGCAGAAGAAAAGGAAAGCGATGAAGAAAAAAGGAAGGAAGAAGTAGATTATAAGGAAGGAATCATAAAAAGAGGAAAGAGATTGAATGGAGGAAGAATATAAGAATGTAAAATAGACCAAAAAGAGAGGAAGAAGGAGGCTGTTAGGAAGGAAGGTGTTTAAGAAAAAAAATGGAAGAAGGGTAAAAAAACTGACAGTGAAGACGAAATTAATTATGATAGTGTGATAGGGTGTGCGAGATGATGATGATGCTATTGTAATATGTGATCACTTTCTTGCACACTCGCAACCGACCCGATCAACAATAAAACTCTGATTCTAAGGCAGGGGCTGTATTTATTTATACAACCCAGTCAGTGGCACTAAGCACACTGAAGCAAACATTAAACAAATAAACCAACAAACAAAACACCCAGCCAGTGCTCAGTTGCTAATCCTGAAACGCAAACAAAGCACGGGTTAGTTAAAATCATAATAGTTAAATAATCAGAAACACCATGCTCTCACCTGTCAAACTGTCCTTCTTCCACACTGCGTGAAACATTCCATTCAACTATCATGCACACACACGCACACACACATGCATGTCATCTAGCGATACTAGTATGGTGTTGTGCATGAGGCTGGCAATCTCACCGTGAAACATCGGTTGTTACCGAAACCACTACTGCAAGAGCATCTGAATGCTTCATGCGGAGGCAAACCACACTGGTGGCCCCATGCTCACTCAGGAGCGGAGAAGAGAAATATATATATCTCCAAGTGAGCCCACGTGATCTCACAAACCATTCTACACATAACCATAATTAAATAATAATAAAATGGACATAAAATAATATTCAACTATATGTACAACGAATACTCTCAATAATGAATATAAACCACCACCTCGCAACTGATCCATCTCAATATTCGTTCCTGCCCTCTGAACATGTCGTAAGTGACGACTGGTGCGCCTGGCCACAAGCGTGTCGTATATGACCCCTGATAAGATTGGGAACTCATCACATGAAACACATCGTTACCGAAACAACCACTGCAATAGCATTAAAAAAGCTTCTTGTGGGCTTGTGATGGACACCAGCTGCATTGGTGTTTCCATGCTCCGCAAGGAGCAAACAGAGAAACACCTCTGTCTCAAAGTGCCTTAGGCACCAAGGAGTGGCTTTGCGCTCTCCAGAAATCTTAAATACATATTCTCACCTCACTCAAAGTAATCCACTACTGGAGCATTTTGATCAATTATCATGAAATACACTCAATTATCCTTACATCAAAGAATCAAAATATCAAAGAGTAAAATAAAATTACTCTTGACTTAACAAAACTAGAATTAAATTCAACACCTAAAGGAGATTTAACACGAAAACTATCTCTTCCATTACCGGGGAAAATTACCTTAACCTGCTTTCACCCACGTGTCAATTCACACAATATAACATAGTGTAACATTATAGGCTTATAACACGTGATAATCCACACATATTTTCACTCATCTATCATTTCAGAACTAAATCTAATGTCCTGGAAGAAATTTCCTTTGGACACATCTATTTATTTCATTAAACATTAGAACAGACTCACGCTGAATATAATTTCAGAATTACAGAACACTAATGCTAATTTGCTTTGAAATAAAACTCACGTGTTCAAGGCGTCTATACTGTAGATCGACTCTGGTTTCTTACTCTGGGTGTCTGACGAGATAAAGAGGCCTCTGCTAGCCAGGCCCTTCTTTATATAAGCCGCTAAGCCTAATCGCTCACTAGAGTAGTGCACGCGCAGTAATTGGGCCCTTAAATAACACCCGCGATGAATGCTCCGTTAAGAGCGAAAACACAAATATACAACACAACTATTTCTAGAGCGAAAACACAAATATACACCACAACTAATTTTTAGGCTTTATTGTGGCCTAGCAATATATCTTCTTGAAGATTTTGTGGTAATCAGGCAGTGAACCACGGAGACATTTGTGATGACAAGATGGCGCTGTCACATAGGACAGGTGAATACAAAGTGAATAAGGGGAGGCGACAGGATAAGGGAAAGTGTGAAGAAGAAGAAGAAGAAGAAGAAGAAGAAGAAGAAGAAGAAGAAGAAGAAGAAGAAGAAGAAAAAGAAGAAGAAAAAGAAGAAGAAGAAGAAAAAGAAGAAGGAAAGGATGAAGACCACGAAGGGGAACAATACAAAGAATGAAAGAGGAACAGAAGAACCAGAATGAGTAAGATGGAAAAAAGAGAGGAGATGAAAGAGAACGAAGAAAATAACCAGGAGCATGAGGTGAAAAAAGGGAAAGAAGGAAGATAAGAAGAAGAAGAATAAAGACACAAAAATTATAAAAGGAAGTAGACGAAAAGCAGAAGATAGAGAGGAAAAGAAGAGAAAATAAGTTTTAAAAAAAATAAGAAGAATATAAAGGGGAAGAAGAAAGAGAAGAGGGAATAAAGAACGAGAAAAGTACAAGAGACGAAAGAAGGAAATAAAAAGAAAGAAACTGTATAGAAATGAACAGAAGACTGAATAATAAAACCCTCCGTTCTCTATGAAATAGCTGTGGCTAATCGCAAGTGTTATTTATCTGAATTACAAAACCGGCACTTTTTTTTATCGCTGCATATTTATTTGACAAACCGTATGCTCCACACTTTCTGATCCACATTGTTCCCCCTGACGTCTCTGTGGACAGGGAAATGATATTTCATGCGATTAGAGCTTGGATAGCCCAGCATTAATGTTCCTCCATATTCATCGTGGCTGGCATCCTACATATTCCAGAACGAGGCTGGAATTTCCCAGGAGATCTGACCAGAAATTTATACCTAATAGCGATTATCGTTACAAATTTTTTTTTTTATCGTTTAGATCTACTGTAACCCGTTTTTACCCTTTTGAATATTTATTAACCCCTGAGAGATAAATGCGATTCATACTCAGAAGGTAGCCAGGGAACTCGGCTAGTAAAGGGTTAAATGTTCTAAAGATGGAAATTAAGCTCCTTTTTAAAAAAAACATATTTCTTGATGCGTTGCTAATTTGCTATCGTTTTTGCATGAAATAATTACATCTAGTGGTAAAGTAGATATCTTGCATTCATTATTGCTTTCAGTTTTGTCTTAGGTCAGAAATGCCAATAGAATGCCATTTTTATTTCATTATTTTTCAGTACCTTCAGGTTTCAAAATAACACCCAGCGAATCAATACCGTATGAAGTTGCTGCAGACTGTGTACCGCATGAAGTTGGAATTTGCTAGCGTACAGATAATATTTCTAGCAAACTGACAGAGCAAAGAGACGGGTACATAATCGCCATGGCAAATAGAATTAGTCAACACTCGAAAGAAACACAACACATGAGCAACAGAAAAGAATCAACAGGAATAGACAAAGCTAGAGATTCGAAGTCAGGCAAGTTGATAATGCTGTTTTTGTGATAGGAAAGACGACGTGATAGACAAACACGAAAATATAAGACATCTAAACGAATGCTGTCGTCTAAGGCGACAACTATCAGGATCTGCATGGGGCTGGTTACTCCCAGTGGCGTATTCTCTATGTGTGCTGTGCGTGCTGCGCACACCTATGCCCGAAGGAAAATAAAAATTTAATTTATTATTCTATAAAATATTTTTCTTCTAAAGTTCTGCTTTCGGACCGCACGCATCAGGATAACGGATTTTCCCGCATAGAATCTACGAGTATATCTAGTTTCCCAGTCGCGTTTTATAGTGCAGTTTTTATTGGTTGGTTGCAATCGCCCGAAGTTTCTCGGGTAATTCTGTCAGAATGCGTGCGGTACCTTTCGGATTCACGTCTGAAGGTTATTTTGTGTGGATCGGGGTCAAGGCCAGATACGTCAATACAATACGAACATGCGTGCGGTGGTCTTGCAGCTCTCGAGTTGTAAAAATCGGCTGTGTCCGTCCAGTGTTTTTTGTGATTAATTTTTGTTAGTTGCCGGGAATGCAGATTATTACAGTGACAGTGAGTTTCAAGTTTTATGTTAATTAGTATTTCGGAGATAATTGACATATACCCCTAATAACTATCGTTGCATAATTGAATATAGTTGGTTTTTAAATTAAGAGGGGAAGAAGTTAATTAGTAGGCGTACATATTCATTTTAAGTAGCAGCACGCCTAGCTCGCATTACCAGGATACGCCACTGGTTACCACATCATGTAAAACAAATTGCCACAGAAACCACGGCTGTAAGAGCACGTGACTGTTTCCTGCTGGCTTACTGCAAGGTGACCAGCTGATGTGGTAGCTTCATGCTCCGTAAGGAACATGATGATGATGATGACACAGATACTGTCTAGAAGTGCTCATCTTGTACGCTGTAACGATTCTTGTAAGTCAGGTGACCATTTTAACATGTTTGTTGGTTTAGATATGTCATTAGTTTCTAAATTCCCTTCTCAACTACTTGTGTTTGGGGAGAGGGGGTTAGTTTGTTTAGCATCTGCAAACTACAATCCCAATAAAACAACACGCAACTGACAAAGGCACTACGTCTTAGGGCGCTTGCTTCTACGGCAAAAACTGTCGGGTTCCTCGGCCGAAACTTGGTAGCGTCAGGCTCCAGTCTGCCCAGCTGCAAATGGGTACGTGATTCTGCATTGAGTTAAGGAAAGCAAATGAAGCGAGGAGGGGTCTGGTCATCCCACCTGATAAAGCGGGATCTTACGGCAGTATGTGATATGTGACTACCTTTGTCTTTACGTTTGTCCTGCTCAGGTCAGCATGTAGACAGCAAGCAACGTTTGGTTATGTCTATCCATATAACTTCTGTCTGTGATTCTCTTTCAGAACGCATGTTTGACTATTTCCTAATGTTTGTCCTTACACTTAACCAGAGTCCTACTGACAGAGCGCATGTTCCTAATGTTTGTCCTTACACTTAACCAGAGCCCTACTGACAGGGCGCATGTTCCTAATGTTTGTCTGGTTTTTTCTATCAGTTCCACATGAGTAATCATATCATGCCGTTTGAGCCCTTCTATTCTGCGCTAGCACCCAGTTACTAAATGTTGTAATTTTCTATTTGTCGTTTTTGGTTCCTGCCCAATGTCTTAGATCTTTAATAGGACTCACTTATCACTTTCAGATCTAATAATAATAATAATAATAGCCCCTTCAGTCATAACTGACTATGGGAATGCGCCCCCTGAGGTGACAGCCCTTCAGTCATAACTGACTATGGGAATGCGCCCCTGAGGTGACAGCCCTTCAGTCATAACTGACTATGGGAATGCGCCCCTGAGGTGACAGCCCTTCAGTCATAACTGACTATGGGAATGCGCCCCTGAGGTGACAGCCCTCAGATGCTTATTTTCCTGATTCTCCTTTCCACGTTTTCAGACCTGAAGGTCTTTAATATTTGGACATGCGCCGTAATATAACAGACTAGGTTGACAGGAACGCGCCAAGCCAAAAAGAGGCAAAATCTTATTTTTTAAAAAAGGATTAGGTGTTGATTTTTTTTTTTTTTTGCTAAACGTTTCTATAGACTGTGTAGCAGGCGCCATGACCAACTTTCTTTAGTCGCGCTCTACGTCATGCTTAGAGGTGTACATTGCTGTTATCCTTTTCTCCCCTTTCCGGTCGTGGTAACACTCGGGCGAAGCGTTAAGTGTAGATGAACATAAATAAATCAATCAAAACCCTTTAGCTCACTGGCCATCAACAAGCACATGCCAGGCCCTCCTGTCGCGCGCCACAGCTCAAGGTCTTTCCATGCTTTCCTAGCCATTTTCATTTCTGTCTCCAGTTGTCTTTTCCATGATTTTCTCCGGTTGTCTTTTCCAAAACAATAGGACGGACATATTTTCGTCGTTTCTTTATTCTTTATGGAGCATCCGCCAGTCAACGTCAGTGCAGCAGGTCACGTACTTCATGTAGTCTTCCTCTGGTAGTTTCTGAGAAATGTGGTTTCCATGATGAAGATGCCAGCCCCACGCACAACTCTCATATATTAACTTTTACGATTTTCTTGACAAGTCTCAGTAGCCCTTTTTTAACCTGATGCCAGGACTGAGTCCTGTGGTCTACTACATATTCGCCTAAAATACATAGTGACCAGACATTAACAGTCACAACAACAACAACAAAACACCTAGTGGTTGTAGTGAAGGAACGTGTCACAGGAGAAATCGTAGTGACATATGAGGGTATGAATCATCCTCTTTCTGTCTTTCTTTTCTTCTTTTTTTTAACCTAATTCAATTGCATACTGAATTGTGTAAAGGACTGCTATTGGGTTTTCAAACCAGTGCGTATTTTGTTTTTCTTCAAAATGGCTGTCACTTTTTCAAACATATTCCTCTGGGTCATCAACTGTTTCTGATCGATACTGTTTTGAGAATATACGACGGCCTTGCTGAAAGAAAACCTATAAAAGACAGGTGTAAAGAAAGAAAGAAAAAACACGAGGTCAAACTCAAACAAATTAAATATGTTAGTCATGTAAAAAGACCATGCTGAAAACCGTAATGGAAGGAAGAGGTGAAACAAACGTGCAAATCTGTAATGGAAGAAACATTTGTAAGCAAACGTGCAAGAGGAAGACATCGCTTTAGGTGGAAAGATAATATAAGGAGATGGACATGAAAGAGTCTGTCAGAGTGTATTCTCACTACAAGAAGAGATTCATGGCAGCCGACCTTCGATACGAAATTGGCAGTTCATCAGATCAGTTCAGGTGCTAATCAACTTGGGGACTGCTTGTCAGTTTTGATTTTATATTGCTCACATACTGATGCGTGATGCCATATGATGATGGATGGTATCCGCATGTCTGGTTTTGTGTAGTGTGCAGATGTGTTCAGTCAAACAATGTTCATACAAAAATAACAGGGCAATCCACATAGGACGTCAGTAAACTCACGACGTATAAAGTCAATGATTCTTGTAACAGCCGTTGACGTTTTTCTTCATTATTTATTGTGGACGCCACAGTGACAAAATGGTTACGCGAATATGTAGGCACATCAAACAGTCATTATCACAGCAACATTCAATACAGCAATAGACGGTAGACAGCATTACAATGATGAGTCAGATGCATGTTATATTTCATAGTGCTGTAAATGTAGTCAGGTGAAAAACTCCATCCTTTTCTATAACAGCCAGGAGATAACCAGATGTATGAGATCAGTTCACTCTCCTTAGTCTGACTTCAGCAAGACAGACACGTCTGCCGAAGTATAAATAATGTCCTGAAAAATATCCTCTAGATAATAAAGGTTTTCCAAACCTAGTTCATTTAACAAAGTAGCAAGTAATGGTCCTTGGGACATGCATCAACCGATGCAGTACAATACAGCGACATGTGAGCTGGGAAAACATCTCGTGACGACGACTTTCGAAGACAGGCTATGAATCGAAATCGCTCACGACCCAAAATCGATAGAGTTAATGAAAAGTCAATTTACCTTGCCTTCAGGAAATACACAGAAATATCACGCCTCCCGACATGTGGGAAACACTAGAGGTATTATCTCGAATAAACGAAATATCCATTAAGAGGACTACACATCCCTGACAGAACAAAAAAATAGCGGAGATCCCCTCTTCAACGAGGCATCTCTTTCGCCATTCAAATCGCTCACTCCACTAGTGGTGGGCGGAAACCGATCGACCAAAAAAACAAGACCAGTCATGCGCAGTCCAGCGCAAAAAGACCACAGCTCAAAACTTAACTGCATTCAATACCAACGCGGGAAGACAAATGCTTACCGAGAAAAGTGACTATAAATTTCAAGCAGTTGTTGCCCTTGCGTTATAAAATAGATATTGTAATAAAACGATGTTGCGAGAATTTATCACGCAACATATCACCACCTCCTCCCGATAAAAAAAAAATGTGGAACATATTTTTTTTTTTTAAATATCAAAGAGCATGCGATAAGCGGCTCAAAACGCACGAATTATGCGCTGATAATTAATTAAATTGCCTAACATGAGGCTAAATATAGAGTGTCTGGTGAGGATATACCTCAACAGAAAAATAAATATGTCTCAAAAAATATTCACATCGGGGAGGTGTCACCAACACACATCACGTTAGCATGTAAACACAATATACGTATGCAAGTTACCATAATCATCATTAAACAGCATACTCTAATATTGTCTTTAAAAATGGATGTACAAATCTGATAGGAAAATTTAAATAGTACATTCTTTGACATGTAATGACATAAGTACATAGTAAAGTTAAACTACATGACGATCCAGGACATATGCTCTGGTATTCCGAGGGTAAGTACACAATCTAGAACTCGTCATGCTTGATACTAGTAAGGTAAGTCCTCAGCTCAACAATGACATTCTGAGAAAGTACAAGCAATATAATGCTAATTAATAACTAATATGCTTCATAAGGTACAATACATTATTAATAATTGTGGCTGTTTAGTAAACTAACGGCCCTTATATTAACTACTCAGTCCTCCTCTATCATCTTAAAAAACGAACAGAAGAAGATGACAACAAAGCACGATAGTGTGTACATATAAAGTAAGTACAGATGTGCTAATCTATTGTAGAAATATAGGTGTGTTATGACTCTGTAATATATGGAAATATAGGACAGAAGTATTAGTTGGAGTCATGTGGGCATCTAGACAAAATGTCAGCCATCACATTATCCGCACCACGGATAGCTCGTACCGTGAAGTGAAAAGGTTGAAGAGCTATAGCATATCGAGTGGATCTCGAACTCTTCAAATTCTTAGTCTGAATAGCTGTAAGAGCTTTCTGATCAGTCTCTAGAATGAAATGTGCGCCCAGGAGGAATCTTTGTAGCTTTAGAATTGACCAAACCATCGCTAACAACTCACGGTCTAAAACCGAGTAGTTCCTCTCTGCCGCATTTAGTTTTCTAGAAATGTACATAACAGGATGCAGAGTATTTGCATATTCTTGCATCAGTGCTGCTCCAATCCCAGTGGATGAAGCATCACTCCGAAGAAAAAAAGTCCTATCAAGAGTAGGTAATCTTAAGATGGGAGGAGAAGAAAATATATTCTTGATTTGGTCTAGTGAAGATTGGCATTCTTCAGACCAACGGACCAGATTAGGCGAACCTTTCTTCAACAATGTTGAGAGAGGTGCCATGATCGAAGATAAATTTTGAATAAATCTCCCATAAAATTGAATTAAACCTAAGAGCCTCCTAACTTGTTTCTTCGTTTTAGGAACAGAGATGTTCAGTATTTTGGAAGTATTGTGGTCTTCTGTCTTCAAGAGACCATGACCAACACGATGACCCAGGAAAGAGATTTCACCAAAACCAACAAAAGCTTTAGAAGGTTTCGCTGTCAAATTATTCTCACGTAGAGTGGACAGTAAGTCATATAACCCTAAATAGTGATCTTCCCAGGTATCACTGAAGAGACAGATGTCATCTAAGTATGCGATGACATCCGAACGATTGTGACAGAATTCGACGCATCATGCGAACGAAAGTGGCAGGGGCGTTCATGAGACCAAAAGGCATAACATTCCATTGAAATAGACCCCTAGGTGTAGAAAAAGCAGTAAGAGGTTTGGCATGCTCTGCTAAAGGCACTTGCCAATAACCTTTAGACAAGTCAAGTTTAGTGAAGAATCTAGAATTAGAAAGTCTAATCAGTAGATCTTCTAACAAAGGCATCGGTTCAGCATCGAACTTTGTGACCTGATTCAATTTGCGATAATCAACACAAATTCGTATGTTCTTATCCTTCTTCCGGACAATAACCATGGAAGAAGAATATGGTGAAGTCGATGGTTCAATTATATTTAATTGAATCATTTCATCCAATTCCTTTTCAACTTGCGACTGAAAGTGTATAGGAATAGGATAAGGCCTAACCCTAATTGGATTATTGTCGGTAAGAATTATGTCATGTTCTATGACATCTGTGTGTCCAGGAATGTCAGTGAGAACATCCTGAAATGTTTGTAACATCGACGAGACTTGTCGATGTTCGTCACCAGAAAGATTAGGAGAAACAGAAACGTTTTTCCAAGATTCCGTAGAATGTAATGGAACCACTGGAAGGGGAAGATTAACATCAGAGAAGGTAGATTCCTCATCCTGTATGACAGACAGGGATGAATAATGACCGTGAGGTGCAGGAGCATCATCCGTTGCCTGGAAAATAGGCAGCAAATAGTCCGGACGATCGTGAAATTCCGAAAGCATGTTTATGTGGAAAGTTTTATGCTTTCCATCAATATCGACCACATAGTCAACATCGGAAATCCGAGAGACTATTGCATACGGACCTTTCCATGCAATAAGAAGTCTATTTTCCCTACTGGGGAGTAGGACGAATGCTTTGTCACCTGGACAAAGTTGTCGTAGACATCTATTCTTGTTAGCAAACTGTCTTGCCTTCTCTTTAGCAATTTCTGATGAAGCAGTTGCTAGCTTACATGCCTCAATGATCTTTTGTCTAAGAGCAATGACATACTCATATGAGGATTGAGTTTCATCGCTAATATCATCGGCAGTGATGAGATCGTGTAATAAAGACATAGGGCCGCGTGGACGCGCGCCAAAGACAAGTTTCGAAGGGAGAAAATCCTGTGTGTTCATTAGGGACTTCTCTATAGGCAAAGAGAGCCGCGGGTAAAAACCCTGTCCCAATCTTGAGGATGATCTTCAGTTATCTTACCAAGCAAAGTCTTGAGCGTTTCTATTCAGACGCTCAACTAACCCATTAGACATAGGATGGTAGATACTACTGAGAGATCGTTCAATATGTAAGGTAGACATTACCTGTGACATAGTGTCAGATATGAGTTGAGTGCCATGGTCTGACAATATTTCTCTTGGGGAACCCCAAGCGAGAAAATATCAACCAAAGAGCATCTGCGATATCTGTAGTAGATATGCTCTTAAGAGGAATAGCCTCTGGCCAACGTGTGCACATATCGACACATGTAAGGATAAACTGATGTCCTCTGGCCGACTTGACCTTAAAAGGGCCAATAATATCTATGGCCATTTTCTGAAACGGCCGAATAGGAATGTCAGCAGCCTGGATAGGCGCAGCATGTCGTGGTCCTCTAGATTTGACCTCCTGACATACCTTGCATGATCGGCAGTAAATACGAATGTCCTTATTGACAAAAGGCCAAAAGAAAGCCGCAAGGACTCTCGACTTCGTACGGGCAAAACCCATATGTCCAGCACATTGCGAGTCATGAGCATGTTGTAATATTTGCACTCTCATGCTCTTGGGAACAAGAATTTGCGAATGTGCCGACGTAGTCGAATCTTGTACCATACGTACAAGTACGCGGTTTCTCATTGCAATCCAAGATTTTCTATTTGTATCCTGATTCGGATCACCTTTCTTCGCAAGAACGAAGAATTTTTTTAAAGAAGGATCTTCTTCTTGCAATTTTATGAAAGAGTCACGAGTGATTACTAAGTGACTATCTTGGCTATCAACTTCATTATCACTATTCAGTGAAGTTTCGGGTGTTTGTAGAGCTTGTGCTCTTGTAACTACTGCATTTGTAGCTTGCATGTTATTATCTTCCCAAGCATCAATCTGCTGTGGGGTACACTCCCTAACTCCGTGAATACGACCAATAATAAGGTCCGCAATAGGATTAGGTAAGAGACAAGCATGCACATCTCCAGTAAAGAAAGGAGTGGCAATGCGAATTACAGCAGTAGGATATTTTGCTAGAGTGCCGCCAAATGTGACACATTTAATAACCCTTCCTGTAGCACAAGATGGATCTACAAGCGATTGTCTAACACCAATAGTGGTGCATCCGGAATCGAAAAGTAGTGAGACCGGAGTATCATTAACAAGACCCTTATGTAGAATTAAAGAACCCCTCCCGTCATGCGCAACAGCAGCAGGAAGAGCGGGAAGTGGGTGACCACAACTCAAAGTAGTTATGGTACCCGGTTCGAATAAAGTACTGCATTGGGCGCATTTGTTTGCTCTCTCAAAGTCAAAAGCAGAACCAGTGACAGCGTCACAGTTTTTACTATCAACAACATGATTACAGGCTCCCTCAGTTTCCTGTTGTACAGCATTAGCCTGCTGATATCTCTTTTTTTTGTGTTGAGATCTACCCCGACTATTATTACCTCTGAAGTTATCAGAGTTATTATTATCTCTGCAGTTATTATTGTCTCTATTGTAATTGTTATCCTGGTTCGAATTCCAGTTTCCACGATTACTATCATGTTCAGATTGATGCGAACATCTATTTGTTTGGTTCTGAGGTCTTCGGCAGGAATAACCTCTATTACCATATCCTCTTTTGAAATGCTTATAATTATTAGGGTGATAGTAACGAGTACTATCAGGTTGTCTCCAATTCTTCGAAGAAGAATCACCATGAAATGATTTCCATGATTTTGACAGAAATTACCGCTACTCTTTCTATCAAAATTTTGTTGGAATCTACGAGCAAAGTTTTGGCCATACGGAGCTGCCGAAGCAACTGGTAAACCTTCTTTCACCTTAGAGTTACCCATGGTTATGTGTGGGTGCGCAGTTACGTATTGGCAAGAGAAATCTTCCATTTCTTTTATTGTTTTAGGTTTACGTTCATGAAGGAAAGCAAGGAAAGACTCATTGACAGACGACATGACTTTGTCTCTAAGTATTAAGTCCATAAGTCCTTCATAAGTTTTTTTCCGTCTTAGATAGTTCAACCCATCGTGAGAAAGTAATGCGTATTCTTGCAATAAACTCGGAGAATTCAACTCCATTTTCAGGTAACATGTTTTTAAATTGTAGACGATAGCCGTCTTCGTTAAGCTGATATTTCTTTAACAAAGCGGCCCTGACAACCTCATAATTGTTCTTGTCAGGTTCATCCACCATATTTAATATACTTAGAGCTTTACCTGTCACTATCCCTGATAACTGATAAACATATTTTGCTTTGTCTATGTTATGAGCTGTACATGCTTGTTCAAATCTGTCCAGATAGAACATTATGTCATCACTGGAAGGACTAAATGTTGGTAACTTAATCATAAAAGTATCATTATTAGCCTTACCAGAAGATGAACCCTTGTTTGAATCATTACCATTACTCATGCTCGTCAATTTCAATTTTTCCAACTCTAAAGCTAAGACCTTTTCTTCATGTTCCATTTTTGCTTTCTCTTTCCTCTCATCAGACTCTCTCTGTAATCTTCTTTCCTCAGCCTGAGCCTCTTTTTGAAGTCTTTCATTTTCAGCTTCTTTTTCAAGTCTTTTATTTTCAGCCTCTTTTTCAAGTCTTTTATTTTCAGCCTCTTTTTGAAATCTTTCAGCTTCTGTAGCTGGAGCCTCTTTTTCTCTCCTCAGCTTTTCTGATTCCCTTTTTGTTTTCTCTCCTCAGCTTCTGATTCCCTTTTTTGTTTTTCCATTTCCATTTGGAATCTTTTTTCATCCACCTGCATCTGCAGTTTCTTTTGTTCAGCTTCCATTGCTTTATCATATCGAGCAGTTGCAAATTCTTCTAACTTATCACCAGTCTTCCCAAGCAATTTAACCTGCTCAATAAAGTGCTCAAATGTAGACATGTTGTCTAACATATGAGTCCAAAACCTGAAATAATTAACTAATTTATTTCAAACCTAAGTGTAACAAGTCTTAATTAAGCACTTGTATATTCACATCACATTATATTATCCCAGTCTCTGTGGGAAACAAGTCTCCAATCAAAGAACTTGTATATGAAATATCAGCACTCAATTCTTGATCATAAGTGCACTTCTCATTCAATAGTGCACGACACTATTCATCATTCATTTATCATCAGTGTAGTAGTAACAGTGCATTAACATAGCCCATTAACTAATTACTATAACTGTAAACAATGACTATGTAAACACATGCAGAATGTAAACATTGAAAATGTAAACAATGCAAACAATGTAAACAATAACAATGTAAACAATAACAAAGATCAGCAACAATACAAAAACGTTCGCAGAAATCAACTAAAAATAAAGCAGAAATTAATGAAATATCACAAAAAATGTGACGATATCTGCGCTATAATTAAACAAAATACATGACACCACAGTGTATAAACAAAAAATGTTGTATGAAACTAAATTATAGACAAGAGTAGGCTAACAAATACAAACAAATCAAAACAAAACTAAAGAATGCGAAATAATAACGAAAACAATATTAAAACATGTCATCACAGCTAACATAAATAGCAACAGAAGTCGCTTAGCAAATTCCAGTATCGGAAATTTGCAAACCCTACAGAAAACGCTCACAATAGACGACCTCTATGACGTGGCATAATCTAACGGAGACACCACCCAACCGAGAACCCGCTGAAATATAAACATATAAATATACAAATAACATATAGACATATAACATATAGAATGAGATGATACACAGAAGACTCAGCAGAAGTATAAGGGCACAGTTTACATACAAACAGGCCACTTAACTTATAGGCTTCCAATCGTAGAACAGCAGAAAAAACGGATGTCAATCAACGTCCTAAAGAGCGAAGCTCCAACGATGATGGCACATCTGAACTGCTTCCACTGCTAACACGATGGTACAAGAGCTTCTGAAATACTGTGTGTTGAGTTGTTTCGGCACTTGACCTTCTAATCCAAAAGTAAGTTGATGGAAATCGGTACTTGGCCTTCTTCAGAAAACAACCCGTTTCAACCGGCACTTGACCTTCACAAAAACGACAGCACTGGAACCTTGACAGCAGCAACTTGCTTGACTTGCGTAAAAGATAACAGCAGTCCGAGTTATCCGGCAACATGTAACAACGCCGGGTACTGTCAAATTCTTGTTTCCGTCAAAAAGTTGAAATTTTGACTTTTACCGGGCAACTCCGAGTACTTTGAAAATTTTGAAGATGTTGACTGTATTGAAGAATGTTAATTTCTTGAAGGATGCTGATGAATTCTTGTTGAAAATGAAGTGGGTAAGGGACCCCGTGTTTGCTGGTACCAGAATCAAACCAGCTTATGGCCACCAAATGATGCGTGATGCCATATGATGATGGATGGTATCCGCATGTCTGGTTTTGTGTAGTGTGCAGATGTGTTCAGTCAAAACAATGTTCATACAAAAATAACAGGGCAATCCACATAGGACGTCAGTAAACTCACGACGTATAAAGTCAATGATTCTTGTAACAGCCGTTGACGTTTTTCTTCATTATTTATTGTGGACGCCACAGTGACAAAATGGTTACGCGAATATGTAGGCACATCAAACAGTCATTATCACAGCAACATTCAATACAGCAATAGACGGTAGACAGCATTACAATGATGAGTCAGATGCATGTTATATTTCATAGTGCTGTAAATGTAGTCAGGTGAAAAACTCCATCCTTTTCTATAACAGCCAGGAGATAACCAGATGTATGAGATCAGTTCACTCTCCTTAGTCTGACTTCAGCAAGACAGACACGTCTGCCGAAGTATAAATAATGTCCTCAAAAATATCCTCTAGATAATAAAGGTTTTCCAAACCTAGTTCATTTAACAAAGTAGCAAGTAATGGTCCTTGGGACATGCATCAACCGATGCAGTACAATACAGCGACATGTGAGCTGGGAAAACATCTCGTGACGACGACTTTCGAAGACAGGCTATGAATCGAAATCGCTCACGACCCAAAATCGATAGAGTTAATGAAAAAGTCAATTTACCTTGCCTTCAGGAAATACACAGAAATATCACGCCTCCCGACATGTGGGAAACACTAGAGGTATTATCTCGAATAAACGAAATATCCATTAAGAGGACTACACATCCCTGACAGAACAAAAAATAGCGGAGATCCCCTCTTCAACGTGGCATCTCTTTCGCCATTCCAAATCGCTCACTCCCCTTTTTCATACGATGCAGTGTTCTAATGGTAGCTAAGCGTTTTTTCATTTCCTGCAGCTTAATTGATTCGTACAGTGTTTGCTGTTTGGATGACTCTTGTCAAGAGTAGGATTTTCTTTTGCTCTAGAGGGCGGCCCTATGCCTTTGCGGATTGCTTCATTTGCGAGGTAATAAATGAGGAAGACCAGAGTTTACTGAACTATTACTTACAAAGCTTGTGTTTCATCATACCTATAACAGATGAATCAATATTACATATGTAATTACTTGCGGCAAGTATTCTATTCCAGTGCCATTTATTCCTAATCCAGTATTGCGTGATTATGACAGTAGGAACATACAGATGTCTGTCCAATCTATGGCAGCGGCTGGAAACATTCTGACAAGAATTATGTTTAGACCGTGTTTAAAAATGCTTTAAAATAGAACTTTCAGAAACGTACAAGCAGGATTTTGAACATGAAGATTGTGTACAGATCAGATAGACCCCAAGCCGGTGCTAGCATTAGGCCAACTTGGCAACCGCTTAGGGCGCAGACCTCAAAGGGGCACAGTTTTATACAAATATATCAGTAAATTTAAAATAAAAAATAAAATAACAAATAAAACTGATAAGTAAAAAAAAAAAAGAATACAGAAATTTTTCATAAGACTTTATAATTGATTATATTCCATTGCATTGTTGTGGTTTTTATCTTAAAATAAAAAATATAAATTGTCAGTTGTATATCTTATATGTGTTAATAAAACTAATCTGCATAAAACTGTACCCCTTAAAGATTAGTACAGAAAATGAGTCCTGGACATAAACCCACGTGCCTTTTTTGTGTGCACTGCAATGCACACTCTGTAGTCAATGGTGCCACTAAGTGTTTTCTGGAAGCCGCTAGTTTCTTCAGTTTAGTTCAAGTTTGTGGTCTCCCCTTGTTACATGGTACATCATCCTTTTTTAAATCAATCTTGCAAGCAAGCTACTACAAAATAAGGAAGCTGATTTAAATTCGGCTACAAGCCAATTGCACGTAACCGAAAATTACCGTGTAGGCTGCAGGTGTGATGAGGGTTTTCAACAAATTTTGATAGATGCTAATGAGATTGCAAAGGAGCTAGAAATACCAACAAACTTTGAGACAGAACAAGTTAGAAAAAGGTGAAAGAAACGGAAGATAGTGCATGAGGCCTACGAAGATGTGCCGCAAGAACCAAAACAGAAATTCAAAGCAGGTTTCTACTCTGCTTAGACATTGCCACATAATCTGTTCAAGAGAGATTCCAACAGCTACAACCATATTCCTATTTGGCGTCTTTATGAGATATACAGACAGTATCAACAACAAAATCTACTGAAGGTGTACTTAAAGCATGCAAGAATTTAAAAAAAAACCATTGATGTTCTATGGAAACAAATGTACTGATGCTGAAAATCTGTGCTGTAAACTTGTAGCAATAGCTCGAAGAGTTCCAAAGTCTTTGCCGCCACCAGGAGGAGTACTTCCCTTCATACTTCAACAAAAACCGCTGGATAATGTGCTTAATGGTCTGTTGCTCTTGAGACGGTATTGCCTCCCCTGCTTTGCAGTAGTGGTCCAACAGTGGCCAAAACTCAAGAGTATCTATTATAGGCTTCAATGGAGTCTATCTTTACACAAGATTATTCTTGGCAGAAATGTAGATAGAAGAGTAGTAAAGCTTCTATCACATGGGAGTCTTCACAAGATATTCAGATAAGCGAAAATAATGCTGGCCGTTTCTGAGCACGTTAATTTTGTAATCTGCCGACCCCTTTTATGAAGAATTTAAGCAATGGTTTATTCTAGCTCGTTAAGCCCCCACCCCTGAGTTAATCAATGGAATTATTATTATAATATAGCTCTGTTTAGAGTGTGTGTTTAGTAACTTTGACTGAGACAAACATGTAGTACATTTAAAATGATTGAATTGAAATTAAATTGGTATAATTACAAATAACAAAATTTAATAATCACTTTACTTTTAGCAGTTTAAAAGAAAGGAATAATAGGTAATTACAAAGTAAAGTTTTCATCACTCGGGTGATGGTTTTTGATAAGAGGTTCAAGTGGCAGCATATAGGTTAACTTAGCTGCCAATGATGATTCTAATCCTCCTTATGGGTTGGTTCTTTTCACTCTGCTCGCGCTCGTCTCTGGTCAAAGTTCAGGCACCGCACGTTCCCAGAACGTCAAGGAGTAACGGCCAAGCTGGTTCTGCGTCTGTCTATTCATTCATAACCCTCCACTCCCAAAGGAGCATAGGCCTTCAACAAACACATGCCAAGTCCTCCTGTCACGTGCCATCATCTCAAGTTCTTTCCACGTTCTGATCATTTTCACCTCTGTTTCCAGCTCTCTTCTCCATGTGCTTCTTGGTCTACCTCTGCCTCTCTTGCCCTGGGGGTTCCAGAACAAGAACTGCCTTGTAATGCTATCAACAGGTTTCCTCAGTGTGTGTCCTATCCATCGCCATCGTCTTCTTGATACAACAGGAGGCAATCAGATCATCAGAAGCAGTCCCCCATCCGACAAGTTGTTTCGGGCCCACCCGGCCCAGTATACTCCTTTACACTCTAAGGGGGCGGGCCCACTTGGGTCATGACTCCCAAGCGTCTCAGCCTCCTGTTGTCTTGTATCGAAAATGAACCCATTTCATTTATGATAGCAACTTTAAAATCCACCCCTCCGCCAGCCGTGGAAGCAATTGCGAAAGTAACAAAGAGAAGACAAATTATTCCGTTCGTGCCGTCGCACAGCACAGCTAAGGACACACACTGAGCCACCAGCGCAAAGCCGACGAGGCTAGCCACTGCGCTACTGAAATTCTGTGCCTGACTTCACATTTGAGTTGAAGATTCTTATTTTCGTGTTGGATCCGATTTTCCTTGATCTCCATATATTTCCCAATGCAATGAAAGCTCCTCATGCTTTTTTGTATTCTTGGTTTGATATCACTGTCTGTCCCTGCCAAGATTCTACATCTTGTATTGGTGTTTCTTCAAGTTAAACCCTGTTATCATTACCTGCATTTATTCTCATTATTTTTGTCTTTTCCCTGTGTATTTTCAGACCCAATTGCTGTAACCTCTCATCGAGTGTTTTCAATTTGTCCTGCATCTGATTACGGTTATGGGACAGGAGAGCCAAATCATCAGCAAAATCCAGATCATCCAACTGCTTAGTCAGAGTCCACTGGATTCCATTTCTGTTGTGGGTTGTGTGTTGTCGATGTTCTCATAACCCAGTCTATTGCTAGTAAGAAAAAGAAAATGGAGACAAGAGGCATCCCTGTCGCACTCCTGTTCTTATCCCAAACGGTTCTGTAAGCTGTCCTTCATGAAGAACTCTGCATGTCATGTCTTCATATGTTTTCTTTATTAAATTAATTATCTTCAGGGGAACTCCATGATGCCTCATCAAATTCCAAAGTGATTCTCTGTCTACACTGTCAAATGCCTTTTCGTATTCCACAAATCCGATGTATAGTGGTGAATTCCATTCCAGACTTTGTTCAACTATTATTCTCAAAGTGGCTATCTGGTCTGTACATGATCTGTTTTGTCGAAAAACCTGCTTGTTTATTACAGTTTCATGTCTATGGACTCTTTTAATCTCTCAAGGATAATCCTGTTTAATACTTTTCCTGGCACTGATAGTAACATTATTTCTCTATAATTTGTGCACTCTTGTAAAATTTCCCTTCTTAGGCAACTTAACCAGATAATCCTTCCTTCCATT
Source organism: Oreohelix idahoensis (assembly GCA_024509875.1). Lineage (NCBI taxonomy): Eukaryota > Metazoa > Mollusca > Gastropoda > Stylommatophora > Oreohelicidae > Oreohelix > Oreohelix idahoensis. The sequence continues at coordinate 110,153 of JAMPIV010014251.1, forward strand.
CTGCTGGTATCTCTTCCTTTTTCCCAGACTTTACCAAGTAATTTATATAACATCTCTGTAGCCGTGTCGATATCTGCTTTGATGGCCTCTGCTGGAATGCCATCAGGTCCAGACGCTTTTCCATCTCTTAGAAGCTTTATTGCTTTCTTTATTTCTTCCTTCGTTGGTCTTTCACCGTTAATTTGTAGCTCTTCTTCTGCTGGCTGGATGTCCGGGGGGTTTTGTGGAGCTGGTCTATTTAGAAGATCCTCAAAAATATTCTGTCCCACCACTTCATTTTGCTCTTTGTATATTGCTGAGCAGTTTTCCATTCTTGTCTTTTATGAGGCAACTTTGTTTTTACTTGTATTTCCCTGTTAGCTTCTTTAAACCACAAAAAAACTTCAAATACAAAACATGGACAAGTCAATTAAGGAAAAAAAAAAACACAGCCATCCAAGACAGGGGAAGGTCCTCTCGCGGGGAGGCGTATGATGCAACACAGAGAAAGCCGAAAGGAGTCTGTGTTGCTGACTAACCTTCTTTCTTCTAGGAGAACTTCCAGATTTGGCACCTGGAATGTTCGGACATTAAACGAACAAGGGAAAGTGGCACAAGTAGCAGCAAAGATGAGGGAATATAAAATCGAGGTTTTTGGGAATGTGTTGAAACAAATGTGGATGGGGGGTAGGACACGAAGAAACTCATCACAGGTGAATTGGTGCTGTCCTCAATGACATGAAGACGAAAGTTCACACCACATGAAGGGAAGGCTTCTATGTTATCTAAAGAAGCACAGAAAGCACTCATTGAATGGGAAGCCGTTGGACCCAGAATAATAACAGCTACTTTTAAAACAGCTAAAAAGAAAATTAATATAAATGTCATCCAATGTTATGCACCAACTAATGACAAAGAAGAGTCTGAGAAAGAAGCATTTTATACTAGACTACAGAAAATTATGGAAAAAGTAAAAAGAAGAGACATCACAATTTTGATGGGTGACATGAATGCAAAGATAGGTACAGTCAACACCGGCTTTGAAGAAGTCATGAGAAAACAGGGGCTAGAAATAATGAATGAAAATGGGGAACTATTCTCAAACTTCTGTGCTTCAAATCAACTGGCTATAGGAGGAAGCATGTTTCCACATAAGAGAATATACAAGGCAACATGGGAATATGAACAATTTAGGGGGGGGGGTGATGGGGGGGGGGGGTGCCCAAAAACCACAAAACCCCTACCGACACACTAGCAAC
>JAMPIV010014252.1:0-160991 GCA_024509875.1 Oreohelix idahoensis
AGTGAGATGTGTGTATGTCAAAGAGGAGATAAGTGTGTATGTCAAAGAGGAGATAAAAAGAGAGACACTACCGGGGCGCACAATAAGCTGATTGCCGAGAGCGCCAAATACAAATTTTCCTTAGCTCGCTAAACGCCCTTTATGCCTACAGCCCTAAAAACCCTGTTTGCCTAAGGCGCTAAATACCCTGTCTGCCTAGCGCACTAAGTACCCTGTTTGCCTAGGGCGGCCAATACCCTAGCACCAACCCTGCTCATCCAAGACATTCGCCAACAGGTGTCGCATCCTGCGCAGATATCAGATGACCAGGGGCCAGTAACAAACTTAGACCTGTGGAACAAAACCATACAAGAACCAGTACAGCTGGAGATTCACGAAAGAACATGGAGATGGATAGGACACACACTCAGGAAACAATTCACGAGAGAACATGGAGATGGATAGGACACACACTCAGAAAACAATTCACGAGAGAACATGGAGATGGATAGGACACACACTCAGGAAACAACCAACCAATATACAATATAAAGAGGCACGCTCCAGAACATTCATCATCATCATTATCATCATGTTCCTTTGCGCTCCTTAAGGAGCATGGAGCAACCACTACAACCAGTCCCCTTACAGGAAACCTGTACCAAGCATTCACTTCCTCTTGTAGAAGTGGTTTCTGTGGCAATCTGTGTTACATTGTGACAGGGTGGGCGAGATGATGATGATGCTATTGTGATATGTGATCACTCTCTTGCACACTCGCAACCGACCCGATCAACAATAAAACTCTTGATTCTAAGGCAGGGGCTGTATTTATTTATACAACCCATTCAGTGACAAAGAGCACACTGAAGCAAACATTAAACAAATAAACCAACAAACAAAACACCCAGCCAGTGCTCTATTGCTAATCTGAAACAGAAACAAAGCACCGGCTAGTTAAAATCATAATAGCAATGAATGAGAAACACCACGCTCTCACCTGTCAAACTGTCCTTCTTCCACGCTACCTGCAACATTCAACTAGCATGCACACACCCTCAGCTCATGCATGTCGTCTAATCAGACTAGTATGGTGTTGTGCATGAGGCTGGCAATCTCACCCTGTAACACAGATTGCTACCCAAACCACTACTGCAAGAGCATCTGAATTCCTTGTGAGGGCTTCATGTGGATGCCAGCCACATTGGTGGCCCCATGCTCCATAAGGAGCGAGAAGAGAAATATATATATCTTCAAGTGAGCCCACGTACTCTCACGAACCATTCTACACAAAACAATAACTAAATAATAATAAAATAGACATAAACTAATATTCAACAATATGTACAACAAATACTTTCACTAATGAGAATAAACTACTACCTCTCAACCGATCCACATCAATATTCGTTTCTGCACTCTGAACATGTCGTAAGTGACGACTGGTGCGCCTGGCCACAAGCGTGTCGTATATGACCCCTGATGAGATTGGGAACTCATCACATGAAACACATCGTTACCGAAACAACCACTGCAATAGCATAAAAATGCTTCTTGTGGGCTTGTGATGGACACCAGCCACATTGGTGTCTCCATGCTCCACAAGGAGCAAACAGAGAAACACCTGACTCAACGTGTCTTACGCACAAAGGAGTGGTATTGCGCTCTAAATCTGAATACCTAAACTATCTCTTCCATTACTGAAGAAAATTACATTAACCTGCTTTCACCCACGTGTCAATTCACCCAATATATTTCAGAACTAAATCTAATGTCCTAAAAAGAAATCTCCTCATGAAACACATCTATTTATCTATTTCATTAAACATTAGAACAGACACGCTGAATACTAATAATAAAACTAGATCACTAAAGCTAATCTAAATTAACTCACGTGTCATGTCTTTGTTCTTCTTCTTCCCACACAGGGCGTGCCTAATTTCGTTTCTCTCTCGTCTGGGCGGCTCTTGAAAGAATAGTCTTTCGCGTTGTTGTTTGTTGTTGTTGTTTTGATGAGGTGATGGGTGGAGAGCGGGCACTTAACAGCTGACCGTTTTTGCCTCTTCTTGTTCCATCTTGGTCTACCCTGTTCAACCTGAAATTTGGTTATAATTGGGGTATTTAGTGTCATTTTATTTTTTTAATTTTGTATTCAATTTAAATAGCTATTGTCTTTAGCAGTTGCTAATTTTAATTTATATTAGTATTTGTCCATTTTATTTTCTCTTTTGTATTGTTTCTTGATAACTATTGTCCTTTACACTTGGTTTTACTTTGTATTAGTATTTGTTCTTTTTGAGTTGTTGTTTTTTTATTTTTATTTAATACCTTGTTGTCTTTCCTTGTCCTATGAGTAGTTGTCACGAAATGGATTTAGGACTAGAGACTGTCTACCTATAGTGACAAGACACTAGTGAGAAGAAAGACTGAAAAGATAGATTTAGAAGAAAATGATAGTGAAATGTGAACAGTTGACACTATTGGCTCCGAGGTTAAGAACCAAGGTTGATTCTTTCCTCGCCACTTCGGACGTCTTATGTGCTATAGTTGTCAACGACCTCTAGCTACCCTAAGGGGATAAGGTTATATCAAGATTCACAAACACCAAGATACAGACAACATATAGCTACTGTACTTAAATGAAATGACTGATGCCAGCTACAATTTATACAAGTTTATTATACACCTATAAACAAACTCATATACATGTCAAATACATAAAATGCAGTGTAAGCACTCCTGAAATAAACAAATTCAGGAAGGAAAAAATGACAAATGATGTATCATCAAAACAACCAACCCCACCCTTCACCCACAAGTTTCACCTGTATGGAGGAAGAAGGTAAGAGTTAAATTAAATGAACTACACTGCACTGGGTGGGGTCTCAAGTCGAGCCTCCACTTCCAACTAGCTATTTTAAATTCTAACTCTAACTCCACTGATAGCTGGAACGACTACGAAATGTCTACACAATCTCTGCACAGACTTCGGTTCTACACAGCCTATCCTGGAATCTCCTGAACACAACTAACTGCACCTCTAAACTTCAGCAGCGGTCCTCTGCTATGATTCACCAAAACTATCAGTTCTGCCTATCTGTGCTGACTTCAGTAGAGAGAATGTTTACCCTCTCTCTCTCCACAAACTCTGGAATTGATGACTAAGGTTTAACAGAACCCCACTGGATTCTAGACTGGAACTGTAGCTGGCTTCTCCTACCACTCTGAATTTACCGGCCCGATTACCTGCTGTTTAGACAAAAGCAAAAACAACAGCTAAACAAAACGTTAATACTCTAGTACAAATAACAATTAACTTCCTTACTCTTCAACACGTAACTCCCCTCTCTTCTCTCTCCCCGTCTCTACCTGAGCCCCAAAATAAACATTTCCCGGTCATACAATCACACAGACCGTCTGACCCAGGGTTCTGCATGACTAACTCCCAGCAACAACAATATTTTCACTGGCCCGGTCTGGGCAGTCGTACTGTGTCCTACTTCTTACGCTGACCCTACATGCAGCAAATTATTAACACAAAAATACTCTATCTCTAGGAATTCCTAAACTTCCCGTCAATAATAGTAATCACATTCAAAATGTAATACAAAATAATTCCCTTTAAAATTACTTCTCCCATCTTCTGAATTCACAGAACAATAATGCACAATCAATAACATATAACCCTGTTAGATGCTAGCATATATATGCCGTCAAAAGTTATACATAATGGTTATCAATTAAATCTCAGTAGTTACAAACACGTGGTTACAATTTTATGACCACGTGCTTCTCTCCCCCTCGTCCCTCTGAACATCGTATCAATAAATATACCGTAACCAACGCGCCCACGTGCTTTACAAATTACGCCTCTTTCCCTTCCGTGCTTACAGATAGATGTGTACTATAATATAAATAACTTGCAGCATTACATTCTCAAAAAAATCACAAATACACACGCTCCCGTCATTCTGTAAATAAATATGATTCGCAGATGCGGGTTTCTCTCCCGACCGACTTTGCAATAATACAAAGCGGTGATATCTCAACTTTTAAACCATGCCGCTATTCCTTCAACAAGGAATTAAATGGACCTATAAAGTTTCTCAAGTCTATCACTAAGATCGTATTTGATGGCTCTGGCTTTAAGAATTAACATTAAACTTAAACTGCCCAAAGAACCTTAACTGATCGGCCTAGAACTAGAAAAATAAAATAAAGTCCCACACAAAAATTTATGCTCACCAAATCTCGAATTTCCCCTGAAAGGCAATCGACTTGACTCTGGCACCCGGCTTGGCAATTTACATTAAAAGAGACAGAGGCTATGAATTATAGGCCCTTTTATAATCGCCTAACAGCACGCTGACCTCTTGACGTCATATGCGTGGCTTCGATTTTTACCCAATGATCCGTTAGCCTTTCAAACACGTGGTAAAACTTGAAAAAAACTTAAATAATAGAAGGAGAAGAAACATGGAGAAGGATTACCTGTAATCCCTTCTAAAAATAGTGTAAATGGTGCAAAGAGAAAGACATGGGGCCTTTTGAAAAAATAAATTACAGTATAGTATCACAGTAGTTAGTAAGTTGTTTTGTTTTTTTTAATTTGTGTGTTTTTTTTTTTTTTTTTTACTAACCTTATATGTTTTCCTTTGTTTTATGTATATATCTTTTAAGTATTGATTGGGCATCTCTTGGGGCATCTATACTTAAAACCTTATCACCTGTCAAGTCTATATTGTGATTTCTATAGTAAGTTTTTAATTCAAGCCTTTGTTGTTCATACTTTATACAGTGGATAAGGTAGTGGTCTATGTCATTCTCTTCCTGACATTCTTGGCAGTGTGGTTCTTCTATCATAAAGTATGCTGCACCGAGACGGAGACGCCACAGTTTTTTGTTTGATGGTATCTTTAATTCTTCTCTGACCTGGCACGTCCTCGTTGGTTCATTCAGCAGTTTGAACGCGTGTCTGCCTTTTCTACTTTTCTTCCATGTTGTCTTCCATTCCTCGTTTATTGTTATCTTCACTTGGCTCTTGATCTCCGACCTTCCCAGTCCTGCTCTTATATTGTTTTTACTTGTTCTTCCATTCTTGGCGTTCTGGTCTGCCAACTCGTTACCAGCAATACCTATGTGTGCTGGAACCCACACTAGCCTCACACTACCTCCTCTGTTCCCTAGTGATGTATTAATTGCTAGAATTTCTTCCTTTATGTCTTTTAGTCTTTCGCAGGCTTACACTCTCTTTATATAGGCCCTAGGGCTAAACGCTCAACTTAGTCCGCAGCGCGTATTGATTGGGCCACTTAAATAACACTCGATGGTATGCAAATTAAGGAGCGAAAACACAAATAGAACCCATAACTATTTCTAGAGCGAAAACACACATATACACCACAACTAATTTTTAGGCTTTATTGTGGCCTAGTAGTATATCTTCTTGAAGATTTTGTGGTAATCAGGCAGTGAACCACGGAGACATTTGTGATGATGAAAAGATGGCGCTGTCACAACATGATGAGGTTGTCAGTACCATGTCCAACCTCATATTGGTCGTCCTGTGCGTCACACCTGAGCGTGCATAAGTCCTCGTCTTTATTTGTCTTTTCATAGGCCCCCAGAAATTACACGGGGCCTCTTCAACATTATTAATAAATATTGAAGGCAACCCGAGGCCTTAGAGAATAAATAAATAAACTCATATAGGTAAATATCAGGCATTTGTAAGACAAGTGCTTAAATGGCTATGTGTCTTTTCACACGATTCACTCTCGCAGCAAGCAGACGGCGCGGGTTTGGATGGTTCTGGTTCGATTCCCCGGTGAGCTTTTCACATTTTTTGACTGTTCTGTTATCTAGCCTTATTCTCCTTTCGGTCTTACGAAGGCTTGCTATTTACCAATATGTGTTTATTTATTTACTATTGTTGATCATTACCCACGATGGAAGAGGACAGTGTGGAACCTGAAGAGAACATGGAGAAAATTGATGGAACAGGAAGCCCAGGTTACAGAGAACGGTATCCAGCAACAGTTGTATCCCTATGTTCTTCTTCTTCTTTCTTCTTCTTCTTCGTACACTCCCATGTGAATTCTTGAATATTCTCAAAGAAAGCAGTGGTCAGCTTCAGGCTATTTTCATTTCCATTGAGTTTTTTTTTTCCGAAAAAAGGTACTGGAGACGGCCTTATGGGTTTTCTATGTTCATGTGGCTGGCCGTTTAAAGGAATAGAATAACAGTAGAAATAGAAAGTATTACAGAACGTTTCAAATCTTTCCCTGAATGACTCCCTGAATATGGCTCGTAATATTGGGCGAAAGTTTCCTTTATAGTGAGCTTCAAAAAGAAAGATAGGGAAGAAAATACAGCAACTTAAATTCCTCCTGCATAAGAGTGAAACAGTGATAATTTCAAGAGGGGATTAGGTCTGCTGGCCACCTTGATTCTTCTGATACGTGTTGAAAATAATTTAATAAAGTAAGCGCCCATAAAATAATACAAAACAAACAATCAGACACAAACATCAACCAATAACAACACTCAATGTAAAAAAAAGGTAAAGGAACCCGTTACACGCCCATTGAGGCATATTGGGAATATGGTGTTAGGCCCATATTATCTTGACCGTCGGCACACGAGGGGTGATGTGGTCGGCATCACGCCGGCCGCCTTAACCTTCCCAGAGTATCTCTGGTACCCATTTGGGGCTGGGTCGACCCAGGAGCCGTTTGTGGCCTAAAAATTTTTCCGCCTCATCTGGGGATCGAACCATAGACCACTGCGCTAGGAAGCCAGTGCACTAACCACTATGCTACCACTCAATGTACTAAACACTAAACACGAATGGTGCAGTGAAAATTACAAAGAAATGTTATTTATTACGGAATGGGTGTTGACTGAATGAATGTATGACGTTAAAGAATTTGACTGAATGAATGTATGACGTTAAAGAATTTGACTGAATAAACACGTGATGTTTGCGAGTATCTATCACAAACGCAAGTGTCAGTTTTTAATTTAACAGAGTTTTTGTGTCACTACTGTTTCATAATAATTATGTGTAGGAGAGTGGTGAGTTCCAGTGCAGATATACACTTAGCTGAGATGTCCAGCGTCGGATATTCATTTGGTATAGGGTGGTATCTTGGTGATGTTAGAACAGGTCACTGAGACTATGCTCCACGTGCAAAAGTCAATTGAGGTTGCCCACTGGTTCAGGAAACAAGATCAGGCTCAGGGTTTCCCGGCTCTTCACTTTAACCACAGGATAAATGGAAATCTTGTCTTTCCTGGTTCGAACTTGATAGGAAATAAAAAGAAACAACGAGGCGCTGTAAGTACTCCCATCTTTAAGAAGGTTTTTTTCGCACCTATTTATGTCGACATAATTCAGTTATTACAATACCAGTTAGTAACAGTACGCTATTAGGCTTCTGGTTTCATTGGCAACCGATTTGCAGTAGTGTTCTGAAAATGTCTGTTTATCTCGTAAATGGTTTTTTTCTTGCACAATCTCTGTTGAGCTGCCATTACCTTCACAGTTATTATCTTGACACTAACGCTTCTGCTCCATTGTGACGACAGCAATATAAAAAGCGTATCAACAAATGTACATCCTAAACAGAGGTGAATCTAATAATCTAATAACCATGGTTAATGTGCTTGTTATGCTTGCCGTAATTTAGCGACAGGCGATAGCAATAAATTCCACCTTTTATTCATATAAATTACGTCAGATAACATATAGTCAAATTTCCTGATACACAGTAAAGTAAGGCTATGCCGGCAAAGTACTTTTACTTATATCTCATACATTATTGGGGTATAACACCTATACAACATATAAGCATCAATTATACCACAAATATTATAAATCACGTCATATATGAATCATACATTATATACCAAAGGAAAATAAAACAGAAACTTACCCACCCAGCAAGAGTTCTTTCTAATGGCTGGCCCAGAGAGTTAATAAATGCTATCTGTTACATTTTGCCTATTCGTTGAATTGATCCAAGACTTGGTAAGCCAATAGTGAAGAATGAGAGTTGTGTCTCCCAATATAAAGAGTTTGTCAACAAAGAATTTCGCTAGTAATTAAGTTGCCATCTGTTAGAGTTTTGCATTTCGTGAGACTGAATCAGACCTACCATTACTCTAGTAAAGAGTGTAAGATTTACGATTTCCTCCAAGTTAATAAGATATTACTTTTAATTAGTACATCTGCAGGTCTCAGAAATAATTTATCACGGTGTGTACGGGCATCCGCTTACCAAAAAAAGTCATTACATTAACTGGGCCTAACCGACCCCTTCTACTACCGCCATAAATATCTTGGGGGCATAACCAGGTGTCTGGCGGCTGAACTGGGTGCGGGGTTTGTCCCAGGACGAAAAATGCATCGAGTTTGTTACAGTTCCTCATATGTTGGGCATCTTTGAAGCAGATGTCCAGCAGTCATTTTATCAGTGTCATATTCTCACTTTCGGTAGTTCCTATCTTTAGCTTGTTGAATAGATAATATCCCAATCTGTTGTGGCCCGGGCGGAGGCTGAAGATGATCACTTGTTCTCTTCTGCTGAGCTAGTAAAAAGCATCATTTTGTGTGTGTCCTGGATGCTCTACATCCCATTTGTTTCTGTATCTGGTTCTGCTAAAACTCTTTGCCTCTTCGAAAGTTATGCTTGTATCAGGCTGAGATAGAAAGAGAGGCCGACCAAAAACAACTTGGCGGAGAACTTTGGAAGCCGAGATGCAAAGAATGAACCAGAGTTGGGGCACTGTACGAAGGATGGTCACCGACCGAGCAAAGTGGAATCAATTTGTTGCTGCCCTACAAGACGCCACCAGGCGTTAATGCCACTGACTGCTTTGACGGTTATAGATCAAAGAAGAAGGCTGAGGTAGCTTTCTACCTTCCTTTGCCAGTCTTTCAGCCTCTTCATTCCCGGTGATGATACAATGAGATGACCTATGTACCCCACGGAACAAAAAAGAATGAATAACTTATTACTTTGTACTCAGTATTGAAGTTCAGTGGTAGCTACTCTTATATAATATTTTCACTTTTCATTCATTTTATGTCTTCAGAAAAGGCATCTTTTGAAACAAACAGCGTCAGTTAAATTTCCAAGAGAAAGACAAAAGGAAAACCAAAACAAATCTTAGTGTCATAAATGCCTTTTTTTAACTTTGTCGTGATAATTTAAGTGTTAACAAACGAGCTATGCTGACTAACAAGCAGGTAGTTATGCATGTGTGTATTCAATATTGTGTGTGTGTGTGTATATATATATATATATATATATATATATATATATATATATATATATATATATATATATATATATATATATATATATATCAGTGTGTGTTTTTTCCATATGTATGTATGTCTGTATGCATGCATATACGTGTGTAAGCATGCATATAGTATATATGTGTGCGTGTGTGTATGTTTGTGCGTTACAGCTTATTTAAAATACTAATTTTACTTAGTTCTTTTAAAACACGACCAGTTCCACCCAGAAAAAAATGTCCATATGTTATGACTCTCATTATAAATGACCGTTCGATCTAGTTTACATATCACATTTTGCTCTAATGGTCTCTTTCTTAAATGAGCTAAAATGGACCATTCTGCCGTCAGTCTGAGAAAGTAAACATATGGAGTAAACATAACAAAATATTTCCCTATCTTCTCGTATTCACTTGCTGTCTTTCTCCATTATGTTACACTATAATATAAAATAAATAAAAAGACATTGTTCCCACACCAAATGAGCAATGTAAAAATATAGCCAATGTTTGGTCTTCAGAAATATACAATGAGAACAGATTGTTTGATACGCTATATGTGTCAAGTTTGAGTTTGCTTGTAAAATGTTATTTACGCTCTCCAGTAAATACTAAGACAATGTTCACGCACCAAGCGAGCAATGTAAAAATGTCTTCTGATACGGTCTTCATCTCATCTCATAATCGGAACCTCTTCTACCCCCAGTAAAACGAGGTGTAGAGGAGACCCAAAGAGCACAAGACTCATGGGCAAAACTTGTAATCAAAGTGTCTGACAAACAGGTGATTAGCCCCTTGTGTCTGGCAAACAGGTGATTAGCCCATTGTGTCTGGCAAACAGGTGATTAGCCCATTGTGTCTGGCAAACAGGTGATTAGCCCATTGTGTCTGGCAAACAGGTGATTAGCCCATTGTGTCTGGCAAACAGGTGATTAGCCCATTGTGTCTGGCAAACAGGTGATTAGCCCATTGTGTCTGGCAAACAGGTGATTAGCCCATTGTGGATACGGTCTTCACAAATGTAAAATGAGACGATGCTTTATGGTGCGCCATAAGTATCATACTTTTTTTTTAGGGAGCGAGAGGTGTTAAGCTATTTACACTCCATGTGCTGTGCTCACTTCCCTTGTCTATTTGTGAAAACACAACGCTATGGTTGCAGAGTCCCAAAACGTCAGATTGTAAGGTACACCATAAGTATTAAAACTTGATTTTTTTCTTGTAAGATACTATTTACACTATGATTTGTGCTCACTTCCCGTGTTCAACTTTAAACAACACGCTATGGCTGCAGAGCCTTAAAACGTGCGGACTGTATGATACACCATAAGTATCACAGTTTGATTTTTGCTTGTAAGAAACTATTTACACTCTCTGTGCTGCCTTCCCTTGTCCAACTATGAACACAAATCGCTTTGGTTACAAAGAGTTCTAAAACTTGCAGACTGTATGGTACACCACACCATCAAACTTTGATTTTTTGCTTGTAAGATGCTATTTACACTTTATGTACTGTGCTCATTTCCCTTGTCCAGTAATGAACACAAATGAAAACGCAATGGCTGCAAAGAGTCCTGCAACTTGCAGACTGTATGGTACACCGTAAGTACCACACTCTGATTGGTGCTTGTAAATGATGTTTACACTTTCGGGGCTATGCTCACTTCCCTTGTCCACATATGAACACAAAACACAATGGCTGCAAAGAATCCTAAAACAAAATGGGAGAAAATACCCAGATTATTATTAATGCCACAAAAATGAAGCCCAGAGCAGTCATGGCGGCAATTTGAAACAGTTGTCGTCTGGTCAGCTTCTCTTTAATCCAGGATTTGGGAAGGACGACGTACCAGTGATGGACGTCCTTCAGTAACCCACCAAAACCTGACGAGAAATAATTACGTTGTACTCTTTCTGCTGAATATCCTGATGACTCCACTAATTCTACTGCGGCCATTTTATTCCATTTCAACTTATTGAATCTTTGTAGTCAAACTTTACATGACTTATGGTCAATGCACCATGAAAAAATTGAAAGGCCTTCGTGCTCTTTTTATGGGGTTTCAAATTACTTTTGCTGTGCCATGCTGACGGGTTTTTTGCAGTTCATTACTGTACGGCTACCCATTCCCCTATTATATTTATTATGTCTTCTCTCGCTGACGTGCACTACTGTAGTGAAGTGAATCTGTATGACAACACGCTCAAAAATGCCCCGCTCAAAAACTAGTTAACGTATTTTTAAAATCTATAAATAACTACAGTATTTGAAATTTGTCTGAGGGCCCAGTCAAATTTACAGCCAACAATTTCTCTAGTGTATTTGAATTTGTCTAGGAAACAAGTCAAAAGTTACCGCCCACCCAAAATTTATCTAAGAGCATAGTACCAATTTAACAACCAATCAAATCGTTTCCTTTTCTTGTAGTGATAAGAAAATTTTGGTTGACGTGGAAATAATGCCTATTTTGTGTTTTTGACCGAACGTAGATAATTTATTTCTGAATAACTAAAGATAATTAAAATGAAAGGGATATCTCTAATTATAGCGCTGATATTGCTTAACACATAAACATAAAGATTCCCTCATAATAAAATTATATTAACTTAGAAAAATTTAATTTAGTGATATTTTCAACATTTTCGCAATTTGACTGAAGCATGTGGCAGGTTTGCAGGGATGGTTCCGGCTGTCTTGCTGCCTTTTCACCTCAGGGTAATGCCCAATTTAATTACTTACAAATTACCCAAATTGAAATGCAAAGGAATGACTAAGGGAAAACTATATAGAACGATAGAGAGAAATTGACCGTTTAATTATCACTTTTGATAATTAAAATCGGTCCACTAATAACTATAATATAAAATGTTCAAATTTGGTCAGATTATAGTGTTGTTCCCACAGACACGCTTAGAACTGTTTTTGGCTCCGCATAAGTTACTAGTCTCAAAAATTAACTTTTTGACTTTTCCTCTGATTGGTCGGTTGTAGTTCTATAAATAGTAACAACCTCTTGTGGTTTTCCGCCATTGAATCATAAAAACCACGCCGAGCTGACGTATCCTAAAAGACAGTATGACCAAGCCTTTGCCGTTTGAACTGAGAAAGCAGTGCTAAGAACCCTTTTACGGCCAATCAGCTTGTGTGTGTGTGAACGTATTTACCTGAGGGTAAGAAAGATAATTTTATTTGCATCTGTATCTGCTGCACTCTCTAGACCATCGCTGCTGTGTTCCGTACATACTTTGTTAAATAATTGACCTGTAAGTAAACAGGCTATGTGTTCCATATTAATTCGAAAGTGAAACTGCCGGCGGGATGTGTTGTGTCACGCTGACCTAGGTAGGAAGCAGGCTTGTTCGAATTGAAAAAAAATTGGTGTATAGTGTTTGCAAAGTGTAATGGTTTGTCGGAGACAATAATTTCCAAACTTTTACGACAGTGAGTGTTAGTATCGGTTTAATTTAGTATTTTCTTCTGGAGTGACACACTGTTCAAAGATCATGTGTTAAACATATAGGGAAGGTTAGAATGAAGTAATCAATAGGTCACATGCTGTATTGTACTTACCATGATTATTGTATGGAAGCCAAGCATGGACGAGGGACACTGGCGTTTGAATCCAAACAGAGAAAGAATGATTACATGAAACTGATTGTAGACAACGGAATTCAAGGTCTTGTGCAACTTGTTAGCACAATTAACTGACAATGGTAAGTGTAATATTGTTTAGGGGTGAAGTGATTGAGACAGACTTCTACATGGAATGGGTTGTCCTTCTATTCCAGGTTTTATATCACGAATTTACCTCGTGGCTGCATGCAATTGAGAAGAAGAGCGTGTGGGAGTTGAGATCTCCTCATACACTAGGAGCCAGACTCCATTTTCTCAGCCAGGAGTCACAAAGTTGGTGATCCTGACTACTATTGAAAGAACAGCAACAGCAACAGTCTAAAGTTAAGTCCTTTAAGAAGGCAATGTCGGTTCATCCAAACTCATTCACCCAAGAAAACTTAAACACCGTTGTATGATGAAAGTATCAGACATTACAGTGTAGGACTAGTGGCAGTATCAATATTATGAACAGGAACTGTGTGTGTAGTCATTCCAGTGACCCCTTTACAGAAATGGAACATATTTTCCAAAATATTTATTTTATTATGTAAATAAGCATTTTCTTGATTTTGATAATTCCTGACCAAAAAGATTCAGGTTCAGGAAAATTAAATTGTACATAAATTTCATACAGCCTTGCTTAAATAATTTTATTAAAGTTGAAGTTCTGTTTGAAATTAATCATTAAATATATTAAATACATTCCCCTAGACCCGTAGCAAAATCAATTTGGGATCAGGAGAGGTAGCCGTTAGGGACTCAGAGTACATCATCATCATCTTCTCTGAGAACTTACATAGCTTGACCCCACTTTGATGTCTATACACCCTTGCTCTTTTCAGAGAAGGGGGTATTACTTATAAGACCAGTCTCTTATCTGGCACTATCCTGGTATCCTCTGATACAACTATTTGTCCAGGATAGCCTATACTTTTATTAACATCAAAACCTCTTAAGACAACTACCACATACGAAGTGTCTAAATAACATTCGACACTCTTTAAGTGCCTGTAATTTATTATTTTCTATACTTTTCACAAAATATTTTTAACAGTTTAAAAGCAAATAGCTCCCTGTAACATGTTGACCACTTGGATTAATTACTTAACCTTCAAAACCAACTGCTACATTGTCTTTGTTTTTTAAAGGTATAATCCTTTTTGTTATACCTCTAACAAAACGGACAAATAAATAACACACAAATCTTGATTGATTCATTAACTAATTTGGGTAACGACAGGAAGTGTTCACTCTTAAGTGAGATCTGAGGGTAAGAAGATTAAAAATCCCTGGTCAATATTGACAATTTTTCTCCTGACTTTTTGTTTATTTATTTAGTTTTTTTTTCTAAAATCTTTTGCATTTTAATTTTAATGATCCAATCTCTATAATGTAGTTATTCTTTTTAAAATACAATGTAGCCTCGTTTTGGCGAGGCATGCCTCGTTCAGCCTAGACACAGGTCCGTCTGTTATATTAGGGCACGTGTCCAGATATAAAAGACAATTTTTAAAAAAAATAATTCAGAAATCTAGAATGTGGTGACGTCTGAATCACGTTTTAAGTTTGACTAGTCGTAATTACACGTGATCGGTGTCCCATACAAGACTGTCACGTGGTCAATGATTTTGGTGGGGTGGGGGGAGACACTTCTATGTGACGATTACGATATCAAGTTGTACAGGCCGAGCAGCAGGCAGATCTGCTCTCACAGTGACTCGTGAAAGCGACATTATTATTATTTATCTCATCTGCTGGCACGGTTACATGTACATGCTTCTCTCCCTCCCTCTATCACGTGTACTAGCTCTGTCTATTGTTCACCATCCTTTTACTTTCTTTCTCCCCTTTAACTCTTTTTAGATTTCGTTCTCTTCTCTTTTGCTCAATCATTTCTTCCTGTCTAGCATGACAGGGTGCCACTTCAGGTAGTCTGGCTACCTAGTGCTCGTCTCTTGCACAAGGCCAAGGTAACTGCTTAGGCTGTCAAGTCAAGCGTCTTCAAGATCCGTCTGATAAGGTGTCTAGCGTCGACTGCTGGCAACTTGTACCACAAACCCAAGTTTTTTCGGGCGAACACATACAAACGTCATGAAACGTCCGAATATTGTCGGGCAACTGATTTCAGGTACCGTCTCTTTCATGCGAGTTAGGGGTCTAACTTAGTGCACTTGAAGTTGGATCCTAGATCTTAAGGCGCAAAGTGATGTCTCTGGGGCTTCTCTCTTCTAATCTTAGAATTCACCTGCAGCTTACATACCCAGGCTGCTACTTTGAGAAGAGATTCAATCAGGAGCAGTCTATCTTAGCATGTTCATGCCCTACCACTCATCATCAAAGCGTCTGATATTGATAAGGGTTATCCCCCATCCTTTTCATGTAGAATATTACTACATGACAACATAAGATGTGATTTCAAACTCCATAACCATATAAGGTCTTGCTTCTTCCGTTTCGCCTGTCCCGTTCACACGCTCACTACTTCACAGATCTTTGGTCCTTGGTCACTGACTGACAAAGCAATCAGTAAACATCACGCCTGGTGGCGTCTTGAAGGGCAGCAACAACTGTCTCAACTTTGCCCGGTCGACAGTCATCCTTTGTATGGTGCCCCAGCTTTGGTGCATGCATAGGGGATCCAAAGATGCAGCAATAGAGAATGCAGTCAGCGACCCAGAGCTTGACTGCTTGCATCAGGGTCAGCGAACCAGAGCTGACCAAGACCCTACTCCACCTCCACGTGGTGGTCCTAGAAACAGGCTGCATCACTGCAGTCTGGCTGAGCGAGTAGGGATCGCAGAGGGAAGGCAAACCCGGTCCCAAAAAATACCGTGCTGAAGTCGGATGTGTCGACCGAAAGGTGCAGATATCACAGCTCCGGCGTAAACATACACAACGCAACCAACGTCTTTTTCAGGACAAATGAGGAAGAAGGAAGAAGAAGAAGGTTCATGCATAGCATCTCTACCTCCACAGTTCTCCGCCAGATGGCTTTTGGCCATCCTTGCTTACGCTTTCCTTCTGAAGTCCATAGCATGGCAGTTTTGGTGATGGTGTCAGGGTCAATTCTGAGCATGTGGCCAACTATGTTACAGCGTCTACCCGCTATGATGGTGCACGTGTCTTCTTAGTGGCTCCGTTAGCAGTTCTGGTTAGTATTGGTTGTCGGCCAGAAAACTCGAAGAGTTTTCTTAGGCAAGTTGTGTGGAAGGAGGGCAATTAGGACATTTCCATTTCTGTTACTCTCCAGCATTTTTCACCGACAGTTAAAAATAGAGTGATTGATAAAAAGCATCTCTTCCGTACTCCTGCTATCAGCTCAAATGTTAGGTTGCTCTGTCCAACACTGAATGGGAAATTAGCATACAGATTTTTAATGATGGAGACCATGCACTTAGGAACTCCATAAACCATCAGTTTTTCCATAGGCTGTCCCGGTGTATGCTGTCAAATGCCTTTTTAAAAGAAACAAAATAAATATAAAACTGCCTCTGCCATTCTGAACACTGCTCTACAATATTCCTGAGGGTTCATATATGATCTTTACATTGTCTGTTTCTTCGGAATCCTGCTTTTTCCTTCCTCAGTTTATGGTCTAATGCTCTTTAAATTTTTTGAATAATTATTCTGCCCAATATTTTGCTGGAAACTGATAAGATTCCTCTTCAGTTGTTGCAGTCAGTGAGGTCACCTTTCTTTGGCAATTTAACAATTATTCCTCTGTTCCACTCCATTGGTGTTGTCTCTGTTTGCCAGATTTGTGCAAATAGTGGTTCTAATAGCTCTGCCGCTAATACAGGATCTGTTTTAAATAGCTCTGCATTTAGATTGGCATGGCCTGGAGACTTTCCGTTCAACATTTTGATAGCTGTGATGATTTCTTCTCTACGTGGAATATGTTTTATTTCCTTGCTCAGCTGACTGTACTAATAATAATAAATTCTTTTAAGCACCAAACACGGCGCATAAGGCAGAAACCAGTGCTCTCCAGGTTGTTCGTTGTGACGCCACTCCTCTTAGCTCTTGCACATTATTTAGGCCCAACGTTCTTCCTTCTCTTATTATTGTTCTTCTGAGTGTTTCTTTTGGTACTGCTCACTATATATTTCCTTCAGCCTATGGGACTTTGCTTCTATCTTCTTTCTTTTGATTTCTTTTCACATCCCAACAATTTTCAACGTTTCTGGTGTTATTCAATCTTGTATCTTCCTTTCCTGGAATCCCAAGCAGGTTTTGCTGCTTTTTCTATATACTGTTCAAATTGTACTGAATTTCTGGTCAACATCTTGGTTCTTGGCAGTTTGATAACGTTTCTTTATATCAGATACAAATGCTTTTCTCGTGATGGGGTCCTTTAATTTACTGATGTCAAATCTTTTCTGTAATTGTACGGTTGTCTTTGAAATGTTTGTCTTAATAGCATGCTTTAAGATTGTCTAGGTTCCTTGCTAGCGTGTTAAGATACATTTAGGTTGTCTCGGTGATATAACTGAATATGCACACGGATATAACTAAAGCACATAATCATGAGTATTGTTGGGACAGAACAAGCAAATAAAACCCTGCGTAATAACCGATATTAGAGTAACTGGTCATCATTGAGAAAATCTACCTGTAAGACAGGGTTTCTTAACCTGTTGTCTCCGGACCCCTTGGTTATGAACTAGTTCTAGGGAGTCTGTGGACATTCCTTAAAATTTAAAATGTAACGTTTTTTTTTTTTTTTATTGTGCGGTTATGCATATTTTTCTTTACAAGTAGGGGTCCGTTGGCTTTATCGGACAATCAAAGGGGTCTATGACAAAAGAAAAAGGTTAAGCAATACTGTTCTAAGACGACTTGGACTGAACATGCACAAAACAAATCTACGTAGCTCTAGGAGTATGTAGGGAAATTTGGTTCCTCTTGCTTTGTTGGAAAAAAAAAATGTGTGGCGCGACTCCCACACACACACACCAGCGCAAGGTCAGCGCGGCGGTCTTTCTTTGAAGTTTGTAGACAGCGGAAATGTGAATTACGGTTGAAGCCAGACAATATTACTAAAGAATGAGGAAATAGCTATATAGGAATGTATGACGGACTTTAAAAGTATGCATTTACTGAAAATTAAATTATTCACTACAGGAGAACGCCTGGCTGGAATAATATTAAATAAATGTAACTCAACAAAGGAGATAGACTAGGAATTATATCCAAAAGGATATTATTCAAATATAAATAGTTTTAAAGATAATTAATATTTTTCACCTTCATCACATCGGCTAAAAGTTAGCTAATAATCTTTAAAAATTTATTACACTAACAAGCCTCAACGGATTTGTATAAAACTTATATGTAATGAAAGCCTCATATGGGGAAAAGGGAATGATACATAGGAAGGACGGAAGAATATAAGTGTGTAGTGAACAGAAGAGAAAAACGAGTACAGGAAAAGCACAGATTGTTTCAAATAGCTTCAAACCAAGAGATGAAACGAAAATCTTTTGGGACTTTTAGAGGTGCTTTCTCGTACGCGCGAGAGACTGAAATATAAAGACAGAGCGGCGCATTGGAAATCACACACTAAATCCAAAAGCCAGAGTGAGAAACTGGAAGACAGCATCTGCAAGAAAAGTTCTATTTTCACGCTGCATGCAGGGCAGATTAAATTAAGCCAATACAGTCTCACCGTGAGCTTATTAATCCTAAGAGGGTATGTAAGTTTATTAAAAATATATGTATTACTAATATCATTTTATTTCAGATTTTATTTCTGATTGATTGTAGCAGATATAAAAAAAAAAAGGGAATGACACTAACCAGAGATAACTTTCACCGGCATTGTCAGGAAGCATAACCATTAATTGGTTAGCCACATATATCATGGCTAGTTCTTGCCTGGAAGCTTACGACATACCAGCAAGTACATAAGTGACTTGACATCCATAAGTGGAAGGCAAAGGTTATATCGTACCCATGTATCATAACATGTGATTTATTCATGTATTTTGTTAATTCTGCACAGTATACATTATCTTATCATGCTATCTCTGTAACATACTACCATGATTCATTCATTTATATACAAACACTGAAGACATGGTCGCATCATGAACAGTAGTTGGTGGTGAGATTGTTGGAACAATGGCCACCTATTACCTTTTGTTCCAGGTTTTTATGATCAATGTTTATGATCATTCCTGATCGAGAAACCAAAGACTTGAAGAAGTTGATCCAGCTCACTGAAGCCTAGAGGTCAACCAAACTTCAACACCTTAGTCCCCCGTAGTTATAGGGCGGGCTGAAGGAAAGTCTTCCGTACTCCAGTGTGTCGGAGGAACCTCGAGCAGACGTGGCTAATAACACAAGATGAGTGTATATGTATCCATCCAACAAATCCTGTGAGCAGGTTCTAAACGACTGTCTAATGATGACAACTAGATGGCAAGAGATAATATGACAATCCTTGTGTTGTAAATTCAGTGGAAGATAAATCCAAGACTTTTTCTATTAGTTATTTTAATTTGTAACTGTAAATAATCATACATTTTACCATCTTCCAACACCCATTTATCATTACAAGAATATATAGATGTACATAATAAATTGGATAATTGTACTCATCTGACTTGTTAAATTTTTAACTGTTAAAATTTTGAGTTACCTTTTCAAATTTAATTATATTATCACATAGGGTTACGATAGCGAAAGTAGCATCTTATACTTCTGAAGCCTAAATCTATTGTCCAGCTCAGAGTATTCACAGCTGTAACTCACTTGTGATACCAGTGTACTTCTCGGGCGCTGGAACTTCATACTTTCTGGAGAGAGATTCTACTTCTGCTCTACCACTATCATCATAATAGGAAAACCTTTCGCTACACTGGGGGCTCTTTCGTGGGATATTATTTTTTATCCTGAGCCACTATCTATGTATTCTTTTATCTTGAGCCACAAATAGTTTGTAAAAATAAATTTTTTTGAAAAAATTCTAAAACTTAGAAATTTTTCGTAATAGTAGTACCATTGAGTACGAAGTAAATAGGAAACGCTCACAAGGTTTTAAGGATTTGTCTTGTTCAAAGTAATTAATTGATTTTAATTAAGTTAGTTGGTTAGTGAAGATAAAATTATATACCCTCTGGTAAGTAAGCATCATGGCTGAATTGGTGAAGTTTAGAGCTGCGATTATGCAGGAAGGAAAAGACTTGGGTATGACAGGAGATGCTCTAATTCGACATATCACAACTGAAGTGGATAAATATTTAGATAGAGAGACTAAAAGACAGGAAGCTGAAGCTGAAAGAGAGACTAAAAGAATGGAAGCTGAAGCAGAGAGAGAAGCCAAAAGAATGGAAGCAGAGAGAAAAGCCAAAAGAATGGAAGCAGAGGATAAGAAATTAGAGGCAGAGAGAGAAGTCAAAAAACTGGAAAGAGAAGAAAAGAGACAAATGTTGGAAGCTGAGGCTGAAGAAAGAAGGTTACAAAGAGCTCATGAGTTAAGTTTAAAGGAACTTGAACTCCAGGGAGCAGCTAGCAATCATGGTGCTAGCTCACCTCACTCTGAGAGTAGCTCCAACCATAGCACGGCAAATGGAGCCATGAGTTTCCACCTGGATCCATTTATTGAAAAAGAGGACGCCATTGAGTCATACCTGGATAGATATGAGAGACTGGCCACTACCTATGGATTGGAAAAGGAAAAATGGAGCCTTAAGCTATCTCAGGGGTTGAGGGGAGTTTCATACGATGTTTATTTAAAGCTCTCAAAAGAAGACCAGGAAGATTATGAAATCTTAAAACAAGCTTTATTGGTCAGGTACGAAAAGAATTCTGAATCTTATAGAAAGAGATTCCGAACTGCTAAGCTACTTCCAGGAGAAAACTATCACCAGTTTTCTGCCAGATTGGAAACTTATCTGACAAAATGGATTAGCTTAGGAAAATGTCAAGATATAAAAGAAATGGTCATGATGGAACAACTGAGAGAATCCATGCCTCAAGAAATGAGAAAATTTCTTATGGAGCAAGGAGCTGAGAGATTGGAAGAAATTTTAACCATGGCTGAAAGATATCAAGCAGCTCAGTCAGAAGTATCAGGAAATAAGAAGAAGCAGGGTGAGAACTTCAAACCTTCACAAAACTTTACCAACTATGAACACAGGGACAATTCCAACAAGAACAAACACAGAACTGATTATAAAGACAAAAAACCCTCTAGGATCAGAAAAGAAACCTCCAAGAAAGGAAGGAAAGTGGTGTAAATCTTGCCAAATGAGTAACCACAATACTGCGGAATGCAGACGGAAAAAACCCTCCTCATCACGCTGCATGCCTTACAACAGAGAACAAGGGAAGGAAGGACCTGGCAGATAGTCAGAAGGACCTCCATCATCCCCCTGTCTGTGAGGAAGTGACCTTGAATGGCACCAAGTACTGTGCTTATATGATACAGGCTTGGACTTTGACTCAGTAGTGTGCTCTTCTCTGGTGAGTCCGGAACAGATAACCACAGAAACAGTGGAAATCAGAGGACCAGTCAAGGGAGCAGGAACCATGACACTGCCCATAGCCCGAATCAACATAAGATCTCGCTATGTGGAAGGAGAGATCAAAGCAGCAGTGATGGACAACCCTATCTACCCATTAATACTGGGATGTAGATATGTCTTTCTAGGAGAACCTATAAGACCCATAGTGATGGCAACAGTCCAGACCAGGGCAAGCTCTAAGAAAGAGGAGGACACTATCATCAATACTCATCCAGAAGAGATGAGAAAGGCTCAAACTGCTGACAGTACATTGAAGCCTTGCTTTGGCAAATTACCTAAAAGCCATAACCCTCCAGAGAAAGGAGACTTATATATGAAAAATGGCCTATTATATAGAAAAGCTGGAACAGGACCTAAAGGACATGGACAGCTTGTAGTGCCAAAATCATACAGGGAGCAGGTTATGAAGCTAGGACATGCTATACCCTTCAGTGGACATATGGGAATAGGGGCCACTGGACAACGGATAGCCTGTCACTACTTTTGGCCAGGGATCACAGAGGACATAAAGAGGTATGTGAGATCCTGTCCAGAATGCCAAAGAGTAGCTCCTAAACATAGGACTGCACCAGCAACACTGGGAGAAATGCCCATCATGGGAACGGCCTTCGAACGTGTTGCCGTGGATATTGTTGGACCCCTCAGTAGGACCAAGAAGAGAAATGCATATATCTTAACCTTGGTCGATACTTGCTCTATGTGGGGAGAGGCAGTAGCAATGTCATCGATAGATTCGAAACATGTGGCAGAGGCACTGTTAACAATATTCACCCGATTAGGTTTCCCACATCAAATATTGACTGACAATGGTTCTCAGTTTAGGGGAAAGCTAACACAAGAAGTATTCAGGTTATTTCAAGCTAGACATTATCACTGTAGCCCGTACCACGCCCAAGGGAATGGTCAAGTAGAGCGGTTCAATGGCACGCTCATTTCAATTCTTAGAAAGTTGGCTAGTGAGAAACCTGAAACTTGGGACACATACTTACCCTCAGCGCTATTTGCCTATAGGGAAGTCCCACATAACTCCACAGGATTGGCTCCAGCTACGTTGTTGTTTGGACGACCAATCAAAGGTCCACTGGAAGCATTGTTGCGGACATGGACTGATGAAAAAGCAGAAGAAACCGTGACTTCTTCATACCAATACGTCAACGAGTTGACATCTCGATTGAAAACAAGTTGGAAACTGGCAAATGATAACTTGAGACAGGCCAGGAGGAAGCAGGCTGCTTACTACAATAAAACAGCAAAAGATAGGGAACTTGAGGTGGGAGAAAAAGTTCTGTTACTGTTGCCCAGCAGCAATAATAAATTGCAAATTGGATGGCAGGGTCCCTACGTCATATTGGAAAAACTTTCCAGGACCAATTATAAGATTGACAAGAAAGGAAAGGAGAAGATATACCATGTCAACCTTCTTAAAAAGTATTATGACAGGGAAGCATCAGAAGTTGCACATATCATGACCCTGTCCATTGCAACAGAAATGCAGGATGAACCAATTTCATTCCATGGAATACCCCCTAACAACTACAGAAAGTTATGCTCAGGTTAATGTAAGTGAACATTTAACTCTTGAGCAGAGGAAACAGGTTCAGGAGGTGTTAGAAATCCATGCTGATGTACTCACAGATAAGCCGGGGTGTACTAATCTGTTAGAGTATGACATGACGATTACTGACCCTACACCAGTTTGTATGCGGACATACCCTATACCTTATGCTAAAGGACAGGCACTCAAGGATGAGATTGATTATCTCTTAAAAGAGAAAATTATTTCAAAGTCTGAATCTCCCTACAGCTCAAGTGTGGTGCTATTAAGGAAGCCTAGTGGTGAACACAGGTTATGCATTGATTATAGGAAACTAAATGCTATCACTGAATCTCAGGTAGACCCATTACCTGACACCAATCAGTTGTTTGCTACATTGAGTAAGGCTCGGTATTTTTCAAAGGTAGATCTAAGCAAGGGATACTACCAAATACCAGTAAAACCAGATGTGAGGAAACTGTTAGCCTTTAGTACACCGGATGGACATTACGAGTTCAATGTACTCCCATTTGGTTTAAAGAATGCTCCAAGTATCTTCACCAGAATGATGAGGAAATTGTTGGAACCATTACAAAATCCTCATATCACCAACTTCATGGATGATATTCTGATTGCTACCACTACATTCGAGGAACACGTAGTAGCAGTCTCCATGTTGTTAAATAGACTAAGAGAAACGGGATTGACAGCACGTCCAACTAAGTGTCATATTGGATGTGAGACATTGAAATTTTTAGGTCACACTATCTCTACAGGGCAAATGTCTCCGGACCCAAAGAATGTAGAGAAAATGAGAACAGCACCAAGACCACAAACTAAGAAGGATGTAAGACCCGTTGTGTCACTGTGCGGGTTTTATCAGAAATATATACCCCATTTTAACTCATTATGCGCGCCATTAACCGACTTAACCAAAAAAGGTCAGCCGGATAAAATACAATGGACTGCGGAGTGTGAACAGGCTTATACAGATTTGAAAAATAAGCTGACAAATAAACCTATCCTTGCCCTTCCCGATCTCACACAAGAATTCGTACTAAGAACGGATGCTAGCAATGTAGGCATCGGAGCAACATTACTACAGCGGGCAGACACACCGCCACATATGCTATTACCAGTAGCTTTTGCCAGTAGAAAGTTAAATACAGCTGAAAGAAATTATTCTACCGTTGAACGTAAATGCCTCGCTTTGGTCTGGTCGATCAACAAATTCGCCCCTTTTCTTTACGGGAAACACTTCATTGTGGAAAGTGATCACCAGCCTTTGATGTTTTTAGCAGTGTCTAAAAAATTAAATTCACGACTTTTAAGGTGGAGTTTACTGTTATCTCCATATTCGTTCAATGTGAGATACATACCAGGACGGGACAATCTTGGACCCGATTTTTTAAGTAGGCATCCTATCAAAGGAGATATAGAGAAACAGAAAAGTAGGGAGAAACTGCAGCATGAGTTACCAAAAAGTTAACCGTGCAGGCACTGTTTTAAAGAAGAGGGCTCTGTAGCGAAATTTGGTTCCTCTTGCTTTGTTGGAAAAAAATGTGTAGCGCGACTCCCACACACACACCAGCGCAAGGTCAGCGCGGCGGTCTTTCTTTGAAGTTTGTAGACAGCGGAAATGTGAATTACGGTTGAAGCCAGACAACATTACTAAAGAATGAGGAAATAGCTATATAGGAATGTATGACGGACTTTAAAAGTATGCATTTACTGAAAATTAAAACATTCACTACAGGAAATGCTGAATAATATTAAATAAATGTAACTCAACGAGATAGACTAGGAATTACATCCACAATTATATTATTCAAATATAAATCCTTTTCAAGATAATTAATATTTTTCACCTTCATAGTTAGCTAATAATCTAAAGAGGTGCTACAGTGCTTTCTCGTACGCGCGAGAGACTGAAATATAAAGACAGAGCGGCGCATTGGAAATCACACACTAAATCCAGAAGCCAGAGTGAGAAACTGGAAGACAGCATCTGCAAGAAAAGTTCTATTTTCACGCTGCATGCAGGGCAGATTAAATTAAGCCAATACAGTCTCACCGTGAGCTTATTAATCCTAAGAGGGTATGTAAGTTTATTAAAAATATATGTATTACTAATATCATTTTATTTCTGATTGATTGTAGCAGATATAAAAAAAAAGGGAATGACACTAAAAAGAGATAACTTTCACCGGCATTGTCAGGAAGCATAACCATTAATTGGTTAGCCACATATATCATGGCTAGTTCTTGCCTGGAAGCTTACGACATACCAGCAAGTACATAAGTGACTTGACATCCATAAGTGGAAGGCAAAGGTTATATCGTACCCATGTATCATAACATGTGATTTATTCATGTATTTTGTTAATTCTGCACAGTATACATTATCTTATCATGCTATCTCTGTAACATACTACCATGATTCATTCATTTATATACAAACACTGAAGACATGGTCGCATCATGAACAGTAGTTGGTGATGAGATTGTTGGAACAATGGCCACCTATTACCTTTTGTTCCAGGTTTTTATGATCAATGTTTATGATCATTTCTGATCGAGAAACTAAAGACTTGAAGAAGTTGATCCAGCTCACTGAAGCCTAGAGGTCAACCAAACTTCAACACCTTAGTCCCCCGTAGTTATAGGGCGGGCTGAAGGAAAGTCTTCCGTACTCCAGTGTGTCGGAGGAACCTCGAGCAGACGTGGCTAATAACACAAGATGAGTGTATATGTATCCATCCAACAAATCCTGTGAGCAGGTTCTAAACGACTGTCTAATGATGACAACTAGATGGCAAGAGATAATGTGACAATCCTTTTGTTGTAAATTCAGTGGAAGATAAATCCAAGACTTTTTCTATTAGTTATTTTAATTTGTAACTGTAAATAATCATACATTTTACCATCTTCCAACACCCATTTATCATTACAAGAATATATAGATGTACATAATAAATTGGATAATTGTACTCATCTGACTTGTTAAATTTTTAACTGTTAAAATTTTGAGTTACCTTTTCAAATTTAATTATATTATCACATAGGGTTAAGATAGCGAAAGTAGCATCTTATACTTCTGAAGCCTAAATCTATTGTCCAGCTCAGAGTATTCACAGCTGTAACTCACTTGTGATACCAGTGTACTTCTCGGGCGCTGGAACTTCATACTTTCTGGAGAGAGATTCTACTTCTGCTCTACCACTATCATCATAATAGGAAAACCTTTCGCTACAGAGTACTTGAATTGGACATACGCTGAGAAAATCTACCACTAGGAGGACTTGGACTGAACATACATTGAGAACATCTACTACTAGGAGGACTTGGACTGAACATATACTGAGAACATCTACCACCAGAAGTACTTTGACTGAACATATACTGAGAACATCTAACACCAGAAGGACTTTGGTTTTAAAAAAAAGGATCCCGTTACACGCCAGTTGAGGCATATTGGGAATATAGTGTTAGGCCCATATTTTCTTGACCATCGGCAAAAAAGGGGTGATGTGGTCAGCATCACGCCGGCCGCCTTAACCTTCCCAGAGTTGCTCTGGTACCCAATTCATGAGGCTGGGTCGACCCAGAGACGTTTGCGGTCTAAAAAATCCCACCTCAACTGGGGATCGAACCATGGACCACTGAGCTAGGAAGCCAGTGCACTAACCACTGCGCTACCGCGGCTCCCAGGAGGACTTTGACTGAACATATACTGAGAACATCTACCACTAGGTGGGCTTGCACTGAACATATACTGAGAACATCTACCACCAGAAGTACTTAGACCGAACATATGCTGAGAACATCTACCACTAGGAGAATTTGGACTGAATATACACTGAGAACGTCTACCACTAGAAGGACGTGGACTGAACATACACTGAGAAAAATCTGCCACTAGGAAGACTTGGACTGGACAAACATTTAAAAACCGTAGCTCTAGGACTTGGACCGGACATACGCTGTAGAAATCACCGTCTAGCATATTTTATTGGGCATTTACATCAAATTCGGAATTAACGAGATAGAAAGGAATGCAAAGAAATCGATGGCACAAGGACAGAATTGAAGGATGGAGGAAACACTGAGATAAACAGAAAACACGGGTTGCCGAGGTGTTACAGATGTAAGTCAGAAGAGGTATAAAGAGAGGGAATCAGAGAGAGTGAAGATAGAACTAGTTTCAGGAAGTGTAACAATATACAAGGGTCAAATGAAAGTTGGTATGAGGAAGCACACAAAATAGTTTAGCCTGTTAAGGGCAAGAAGTAGCCACAATGAAAAATATCTGTGCATGGTAGAACAATGGAGAACAAAGAAAGAAACCCTTCTAGCGAGTTTTTATTTCAAAGAGAATACAAGTCACATGTTAAAACAAGTAAGGAAAACAACAAAAAGTTTTAGGGATATCGATTTCTTATTCACAAAATGTATAAATATGTGAACAATATGACGAATTATTGATTAAAATAACTGGTTATTTCCATTTTTCTATGCAATAGAATGCATTGAATATTTATTTTCTGGGGATTTTTTTAAAGTGCATTTGGTAACAATAATAAAATGGGTCCTTTAAAAGTTCTTGTTTACTTACTTGTTTTATGATTTTAAGTCATAACTAAATATTATTTTTTGTCGAGTGGAATTCATCTGTAAATAAAATACGCTTTTATATGTTTGAACACTCAACGTAAAGCTCACAAGAAAGTTAGTTTTGTTTAAAAGTTTTGTTTAAAACAAAACACTAGCTGATCAAGTTATTTGAAGAAATAAATTGATTAAACAGCACATGACCATTCACTATCCGACGCCGGCCCGTTCAAATACAAAAAAACACAGTCTATATTCCCGGTTCATTATTTCCGTTACTTTGCAACCCGTATTTTAATGGAGTTATTTCCGTCTTATTGTACATTATCACCTCGGGGGCGCATTCCCATAGTCAGTAATGACTGAAGGGGCTATATTTATTATTGTGAATTGTCGTTATTATATAAAATCGGATGCATCAATGCCGGTCAAAGCTTGGAACATTGAAATGTACCAAGAGTGGAAGGTGCAAGGAAAGTGTGAGCTCTTTACAATGAGTAGACCGTAGGGATTTTGAGCGTCAAAGAATTGAAAAGCGACAAACATATATAGCTTTGGTGCACTTACAAAAATAAAGAGTCGTTAATAAAGTCAATTTTAAAACATGCAGGATTTAGTGCTCGATTCGACTGGAGATTACTTGCAGTCCTGGCATGTTTTGATCTAAGAATTCAGTTGCCAGTTATTTAGAGACAGAAGCCAAAGCTATGCAGTGTTTAAAATGATGTTTTTGTACCTCATTCAGACATGTGCAGTACTGTTACTGTCTTGTTTGGCTTCTTTCATGACATATTTTCTGCGGGCTAGTCAGCAAATATGATCAACAGAAGTAAGATCAATAGTTATATATGAACAACAACACATTTCAAACAGAATAGTACAACAAAAGCGCCGGATTTTGCCAGTCCAAAATTAACCCTTCTAACTGCCTTAGTGTCACGTAACGTGAAACGTAACATATTCAGACAAACTTGCAATCTTTTCATCGTGTATTTTCGAGAAATTACGGGAAAGCCGCGCATCGTGGTGTGCAAACTAAATTGTGCGCCAATGAAAATAACGCGCGTTTCTTCCAATCTTTCCCTGGTGGGTCTTTTAGGAGTATTCATTTTTGACAAAATTTTAAGATTTTCCTCGTTTATGTAAACGCAGAGTTCATCACGCTCTGCATAGCTTGTAAGAATGAATAAGTATCTCCATCTTACAAATATATTTAGCCAGAGAAGCATCATTGCTCATCATAGATGAAGCTTATATGTTGTCGTGCCACTTTTTGCGTGCCGTTGATTTACTTCAAAAGGAAAATGTAAATGAATGAAATGACCACAGTAGAATTAATGCCGTCATCAGGACATGTTGCAGAAAGAGCTCATCATAATTATTTCCCACCATGCTTTGACGTGTTACTTGATCGTTTTCATATTAATAGAGACATGAAATCGCCTTGTTAGTGTTACCTACGTTTCACTCAGAAATAATGATACAATTGCTTCCGCTAGGCATGTCATAAGTGGCAGCTGAGGTGAGGTTTACATAGAACCAGCAACACCATCATTGGAAATAAAAGAGCTGAACGTACATTCATACCTTTACTTTAAATCATTCATAAATTTACTTGAAATCATTCATATCCTTGTCTGAAATCATGCATACCTTTCAAATCAGCTAAAATAATTCATACCTTTCTCCTCTTTATCTGAAATTATTCATACCCTTAGTGGAAATTATTTATTTCTTTACTTCAAACGACCTAGACTAAAATATAATGCGTACAATATAAATTCTAAACCACCTACATTGCCGTTAGATCACACTGATCTGATTGATCTCTGTGGACCTCGTTATTCAAGAAGCCCGGAGCAGAATCTTCCCACTGCTTCCCCTGCGTACCAGGCAGATCCTTCACAAAATTGTTTGTATCTAGGCCCACTACTAAATTGTTTTCTTCTGTTGCGCTGTAGAATCCTTTATCGTCACTAGAGTGACGTTTATTGTCACCGGCTGTCTTTGCATCATGATCTCTATTTTCGCTCCTCTTCAGGAGTAAGTTATATTGAAAATTCGTGGTTCTCCTGCCAGATCCCCTCTGACTGAATGGACTGGTTCTTTTATTTTCAACTAAAGCCCTCTGGGCGGAGATTAAACGTGACACGATGTCGTGGCAGTCATAGCGATAACCGATTTCTTGATGAAGTAAAGACAGCATAGGTGCCACGGCAGGATCATCTGCCAGATACCTGCATATTCTGGCGTTACCTTTGGAGGTAGGGTTTGACAAGGAAGACAGGCATAACTTGTCGTCAGGGAGAAAGCTGTTCTCAGATGCCATTGGTATGTTTAGTTGTTTATCGTTTGATTTATATTCCATCCAGTCTCTAGAACTGGGATCTGGTTTTGTTCACTTCTGTGACCAGAACACTGAAAACTTGCGGCAATAAATGTTGGTATTGCTATTTTTACTGTCTCATTTATAAGTGACAAAGTGCTCGCTGGTTTAATAACTTAATGGAATTGTTTTGCTCCACATACTGAAGGCCCATTTTGACACACTGTATACTTTACTGAAATCCTTATATATTAATACACCTGCGAATTTATAAATCCACCCCAACAACAAATTAGGAAATGAATCAGAACACCCGACCTGTGAAGCGAATATGTAAGCTAATTACCACTTGGGAAAGTTCGTTAAAGTACATCCGCTGTTGTGGTTTCTTGTATGCACTCGACGTTATTTCGGGGTCACAGCGGTCTGAAGTCACTGACAAGACGGTCTTTCTGTGGCCTGTCTCCATCCCAGCCCCATCTCTCTGTGATCTGTGTTTACATGCAAACTTGGGCTCTTGTTGGCAAACCTTGGGGTTTTCAAGTAGAACTTCGCTCAGTCTTGTTTGAGGAAGCTTAAACTTTCAAGGTCACAGACGGTTTGTCCAATAGCTTTCTGAGTTTCTGAAATTCAGGCCAATGACACTGTTAACAGACAAGGTGACAAATCATTCTGGGTTGTGTAAGTCAAACTGAAAAGAGAAAGTAAAAAAAAAAAACATATTTTACAGATCGGTGAGAGAACAGATTTATGATTGTTTCAAGTACAGTTTCCGGTAATTACGTGGCAATTCAAAACCAAAATACACTTTTTTTAAACAGAATACGTGGGTGAACCTGATTCAACGAGGGTTCAATGTTCATATTTTTTCTACATTCAGTATCAAAGTTGAAGTTCACTGGGGTCAATGAAGAGAC
Source organism: Oreohelix idahoensis (assembly GCA_024509875.1). Lineage (NCBI taxonomy): Eukaryota > Metazoa > Mollusca > Gastropoda > Stylommatophora > Oreohelicidae > Oreohelix > Oreohelix idahoensis. The sequence continues at coordinate 30,821 of JAMPIV010014252.1, forward strand.
TCAGAAAGAATAGGACTAATGAACCATCAGGCAGTTCGTATAAGGCGACTAAAATGAGATTGCGTATGCGGCTGGCAAACTAATCGTGTATAAAATGGTACATAGACCACTGTTACAAGAGCATGAGAATGTTTGGTGCAGGCTTCCTACTAGGAAGTCAGCCGGCAGTGGTGGCTCCATGGTCAGTAAGAAGATAAAAGGAAAATAATAACGATGATTGATGATCGTAGTGATAATGATGACTATGACGATGATGATGAAGGTGATAATGATGATGATGACTATGACGACGATGATGATGATGAAGGTAGTAATAATGATGACTACGACGATGATAATACTGATGGTAGTGATGAAGATGACTATGACGGTGATGATACGAGGGGCGTTCAGAAAGTAATGCACCACATCGTTTTTCTCAGGAGCTGTTTATTCAAAAAGCATGAAATTTATACACAATATACATGGATATGTCATGTAAACATCGGTTTTATTCAACATAATCCCCATCAACTTGTACGGCTTTATGCCAGCGCGAAACAAGTGCATGTATTCCTAGCCCGTACCAGATTTTGTCTTGATCATGTAGCCATTTCTTCGCTGCATGAATCACTCCTTCATCATCTTCAAACCTTGTCCCACGGAGTGCATCTTTAAGCGGACCAAATAGATGAAAATTAGAGGGTGCCAAATCGGGACTATAGGTTGGATGGGGTAGTACAGTCCAACCCAATTTGGTGATTGCTTCCCGTGTTGCCAGACTTGTGTGAGGTCGCGCATTGTCGTGAAGGAGAAGCAGGTCTGCTGGATTCTTGTGCGGCCGAACTCTGCGAAAACGTTGACTAAGTTTTTTCAATGTCTTAATGTAAGCTTGCGAATTGATTGTCTCTCCTCTTGGCATAACGTCTACAAGAATCACACCTTCAATGTCCCAAAAGACAGTGATTATGACCTTTCCAGCTGAAGGAATTGTCTTGAATTTCTTTCTTCGTGGTGATTGCGAATGATGCCACTCCATTGACTGTCTTCTTGTCTCAGGTTCAAAATGATGTGCCCAGGTTTCGTTACCTGTAATGCTCTTAGCCAAAAAGTTCTCTCCATCAGCATTGAAACGCTCCAACAATTCAGAAGAAATTGCTTTCCTTTGCAATCGGTGGTCATTTGTGAGACTTCGAGGAACCCATCTTGCGCAAACCTTAGAAAATCCGAGAGTTTTTATAACTGCATTTGCACTACCAATGCTGACTGATAGCTGTAAGGCCAAATGTTAAGTAGTGATTCGCCTATCAGTGAGAATAATGCCCTCAGCGCATTTCAACATTTCTGCGTTGGTGGCTGTGACAGGACGTCCACAGCGCGGCCGATCAAGCAGCTCCGTATCTCCACTTCCTGATTCATTGATTCTCTAAACCCAGCGACTGACTGTACTTCTGTCGACTGCAAAACTTCCATACACATCACATAGACGCTTGTGAATGTTCACAACAGTTTCCTTCTCTGCATCGAGAAATTCTATCACAATTCGCTGCTTATAACGCAAGTTGCTAACACGCTCCATTTCAATGGTTTAGGGCAGCCGTATTATTTGGCCGGTTGCAGTGCAATTTGGTGCACACAACTGGCACATGCTATATTTGAAGTGTGCAAAATTTCATGCTTCTATCTTCATTATTAGCTGAGAAAAACGATGTGGTGCATTACTTTCTGAACGCCCCTCGTAATAATGGTAGTAATGATGATGACTATGGCGGCGATGCTGATGATGGTAGTGACGACAATGATGAAGATAGTGATGATGATGACTATGACGACGAGGGTGGTGATGGTAATAATGATGTTGACTATGACAATGATGATAATGATGGTAGTTATGATGATGACTATGACCGATTATGATGGTGATGGTAGTTATGATGATAATTATGACGATGATGATAGTGATGGTAGTTATGATGATGACTATGACAATGATGATGGTAGCCATAATGGTGAGGATTATGAAGGTGATTGTAGTAATTAGGATGACTATGACGATGATGAAGGTAGTTATGATGGTGACGATGATGATGATGATGACTATGACGATGATGATGGTAGTAATGATGATGACTTTGACGACGATGATGATGATGATGGTAGTGATGATGATGATGACAATGACGATGGATAATAATGATTATGACAAAGACGATGAAGATTGTCAAAATTGGGATACATTTTTCTCTATTCACTATCTTCTTCTTCTTCTTCTTCTTCGCCCTGAAAAGGACGGTGGTTGCGTTGTGTCTGTTTACAACGTAGCTGTGATATCTGCACCTTTCGGTCGACACATCCGACTTCTGCACAGCATTTTTTAGGACCGGGTTTGCCTTCCCATTGCGATCCGTGCTCGCTCAGCCAGCCTGCATTGCTGCATACTGTTTCCAGGACCACCACGTGGAGGTGGAGCACGGTCTTGACCAGCTCTGGTTCGCTGGTCCTGACGCAGGCAGTCAAGCTATGAGTCGCTGACTGCGGTCTCTATTGCTGCGTCTTGAGGTCCCTCTATTCACTATTAAAAAATAGTATTATAGTTACTGCACTTAACCACTAACAATATTTGTTGTACAAAATACAAAGTGTTACACAATCATAAATTGGGATCACCAGGCCCAACGAGAGGGGGGGGGGGGGCTGCAGCAACACTGAATCCGGGCCTCAACTTAGCTTTTTTTTTTTATTGCATGCCTTTCTTTACATTAAAATATATTTTTTTACCCCTCTTCCCACACAATGCGGATAGCTCACAATGTGAAATGGCTTTGATCTCGCATTGAGTCACGGATGCCTGGATTTCAACCTATGTGCGAGCTTACCCCCGTGTGATTTCCCGAGGTCTCTTTGTAGGCAACAGAGCTGTGGAGTCTGACTCTGAGTCAGGATTCTTGGAGTTTGTCGTTTTTATTTTTTTTAGTGGAGTCGGTAAAAATGTCCGGACTCCGACTTTTATGCCATATGAGTAAAAAAACTAATCGGAGTCAGGAGTCGGACTTCTAAAATCACAGGAGTCAGAGACATTTTTTGACCGACTTCACAACCCTGGTAGACAAAGGAACAATAGGACCACTTCCTACTCAGATGTGGTATAAGAGGCGACTTGAGCGATGTAGTACATGAGGCTAGTAATATCATCAGGCTAAACAAATTGCTGCAGACACCACAACTTCAACCGCAGATGAAATGCTCTGAAGGAAGTTGTCTACACGAAAGCTAACGGTAGTAGTAGCGCCAATACGCCTCATGGAGCTATGTCACGTAGGTCTTTATATCATTAAATTGCCTACATCTTCTTCCTATTCTCTCACCCAAATCCTTTTATTTTATTATCTTTCCTTACTTGTTTTTCCTGTATTTTTCGCATCACTCGTTTGCGAAAAATATTTTCTTCAGTATTCTCAAACTTTACCGGGGTTTTTTTTTCTCATACTGGGATACGTAATTCTATTACGTAGATGTCAGAAGACGAAACTGTGAATGTGCTTCATACTTAGAAATAGGGCCGACTTATCGTCTGCAAATTTCACCTGTCAAAGGCGTTTTCCCAGGCTGAATTTCTCGGCGAAGTGTAAAATCGCTACCTGATACGGCACTCACTGTTGGTCATTCTAAACGTAGGTGCTAAAACTGCCAAACCGCTTTCGCCCAGAGCAGACGGTTGTCTGAGATTTGCAACTGACACGCGTACATCTTGGTCTGTAGGTGGCAGTTACGACATGTTAGGAGTGAAACGTAGCTGTTATGAGAAGGGGGAGAGATCGGGGCGGGGGAGATAGTTCATCCTTTGTCTGGTTTAAAATATTAAACCTAGTTTGAAATTTTATTTTCATTCTATCTCAATAAATCGCAGTAGACAGGTGGTTCGCGAAGAGTAGAGCTGTATAAGCGAAGTTTCTTAGTTTGTTGCGACAATTTGTCGAACTTCTAGACTTCCATAAATATAAGCGTATAATTCTTAATTGTGCGATATCCTGTAGTGCTGTGTTTGAGGTAAATATATTATAGATCTCTAGTATTTTGTGAAGTGATAAAGTGTTTAATCGCCTATTTCATTCTAAACTAGTTCTGTGTCCAGAGTGCTTAATTTATAGTTTGTATTAATTTTCTAGTGACGCATACAGTGGAAATACATAATAAATTATATCGTTAGCTTACTAAAACTAGTAGCTATAAGGAATTTAATTTAACGGCTAATACTCAGTCGAGAATATTTTATATCAAACTTATAAATGCTAGATGCGACATCAGTGAATATTGACGGAATACGAAGATATTCCTAATTCCCGATGATTGATTTTTATATAACTTACTTTACGGGAAGTTGTAATTATAAGTCAAGCGGTCGGCTTGATATTTAAAATGTAAGTTATAATGAGTACATATATGTAAATTATTTGATATGTGTTCTTTGCATTTTATATAGTGAAACGGTGGTACCCAACTTGCCAGCGTTTAGTAGCCGGAGAGACATATTTGTGAGAAGCATAGACATTTCACCCGTGTGTTACCGGGGCCCGAAAGGGGAGCAAAGAATAGTAACACTGTCCCCTGCCAAGCATGTCGTAGAAGGCGACTAAGGAGGGTTGGGCATGGAGCCGGTTACCCCATCCTGTAAAAAAAATTTAAACCACAAAAAACTTCAACAAATATGGACAAGTCAAATAAAGAAAATAAAACACAGCCATCCAAGACAGGGGAAGGTCCTCTCGCGGGGAGGCGTATGATGCAACACAGAGAAAGAAACCGTAATCAGATGCAGGACAAATTGAAAACACTCGATGAGAGGTCACAGCAATTGGGTCTGAAAATACACAGGGAAAAGACAAAAATAATGCGAATAAATGCAGGTAATGAAAACAGGGTTGAACTTGAAGAAACACCAATACAAGATGTAGAATCATACACATATCTTGGCAGTAATATAGACAAAGTTGGAGGGACAGACAGCGATATCAAAATAAGAATACAAAAGGCAAGAGGAGCTTTCATTGCATTGAGAAATATATGGAGAACAAGAAAAATAGGATCCAACACGAAAATAAGAATCTTCAACTCAAATGTGAAGTCAGTCCTATTGTATGGCTCTGAGACATGGAGAACAACAAAGACAACAACCAAAAAGCTACAGACTTTCATAAATGGGTGCTTGCGTAGAATAGAGGGATTAAAATGGTATGACAAGGTTACCAATGTGGAACTGATGACAAGAACTGGACAAGTGCCAGTGGAACAAGAGATGAGAAGAAGACGATGGCGATGGATAGGACACACACTGAGGAAACCTGTTGATAGCATTACAAGGCAGTCCTTGTTCTGGAACCCCCAGGGCAAGAGAGGCAGAGGAAGACCAAGAAGTACGTGGAGAACAGAGTTGGAAACAGAGGTGAAAATGATGAGGAGAACATGGAAAGAACTTGAGATGATGGCACGTGACAGGAGGACTTGGCATGTGTTTGTTGAAGGCCTATGCTCCTTTGGGAGTGGAGGGTTATGAATGAATGAATGAATAGACATTTCCTATCTTTAACCACGTGGGGTTTTTTTTGTTTCAAGTAACACGGGTCTGACAGTGCATAAGCCATCAGAGAGAGAGACAGTAATAGCAATCCCACTAACGGTTTCTAAAGACTAGAAATATATATATTGGGCTTTTTGAGCCAGTTCATATTGCTCCACAAATTTAAATGTACATGCTGCCTGGCGGCGAGAATATTACAAGACTATCGTTAACATTCCGACAGAGATTGTGACTAGTATTGTGGTGACCAAATATAGTACCTGACTGAAAGAAGACACCGATCTGACATTCCTTAAATCCTAGAATCCAAAGCTAATGACATTGTGCTCTGCTAACTTTCGTGCCTGGACAAATTTTATGTGACTTAATCAGACATTCGGAAAAATTAGAACACCCAAGGAATCGTTTCCCTGAGACAGAGAGTTCAGTACGTCTTTTGGAACTGGGGGTTTCTTGGTCGATGACTGCATTTTTCGGGTCTGTGCGAAGGTCCTAGAATTATTATGTTCCCAGAGGCAGCGAGCAAAGTTGTGAGTATATATGTGTGAGAAAGGCCATGGCTGAATGAATGAGAGTACACAGGTCAGAGTGTTATTGTACCGGGGTATTATTGTCACCCATTTGCTGTCTTAACTTTTTTTAATCTGCAGGATTTGTTACAAAGGCTAGAGTTTCTTTTTTCTTAGGCTAAATCAGATTTATCCAACTCTGTTCATACATTTACGAGAGAGAAAGAAACCACTTAGACTCAACCTTACGTATCTATAACTCTTTGGGCCATCATCTGTTCTCTTAACGGGGCTGTGGGCTAAACCTAGAGTAAGATTCTAACGGGGCTATCATCTTTGTAGCATTTTTCTTGAATTCTATGACTATTTGTATATGTTGTTCCTTGATGTATTTTTTGGTGTTGTGAGAAGATTTTTTTTGATGATAATAATAAAAAAATCTCTCTTGAACTAAATCAGTGCGTTGGTCAGCTCGTTCAAATACATATAAATTCATTGTTATAGATTCCCACGTCTGTGTGTTTAACTGTCGTCACGTGTATGTGCGTGCCCGTGAGTAGATAGAGATATATTAATATATATATATATATATATATATATATATATATATATATATATATATATATATATATATATATATATATATATATATATATATATATATATATATATCTGTGGTTTAGACCGTCTGACACTTTAAAAGCGGTCGTAGAAGATAGGTGAGAGAGAGAAGATTATCTCGATTCTCAAAGACAGCCTCTATATCACATTCTATCATCTCACGTGTGGGAAATTCTATTGCTTTTCACCAGCTCTCACTGTATCTATCACTCATTCCAACCTATTCAGAAGGGACCAACCCAAGTCTTAATTCTCCTATCTAAAATCTACGACAAGCTAACAAAAAAACAGCAGGAATAAGAAGACGAAAAGGCTTATATATTACATTTGTTTAAAATATCACAGTTGTTTTTGGTTGGAGATTTCTTATTTGGCTCTTTTTTTTTTTTTGTTAAAAAAAAACTAACTTTTGTTGTGCTTTCGCGCTACGGTATCACCTTGCCATAGCTATTTATCAGACCTAGAAAATTATACCGTAAATGAAATGAGTTAAATATAGTAATCACGTGTTCATACTAAATGTAGCTGTCACATGTTCCTAAATGCAATTTTTCACATTCTCTGACTATTTATTGTGTTCCTGTTGTAGAGACATCTCTCACTATTATTTACCATTGTCACAGCAGTTATTTGTGTTACGGTTCGTATCATGTTTTTCTTTTAAAATGCATTTAGATTAGTTTTTACTGATTTTCTCAGCTGGTTGTGTTCGTCTGTACTGAAGAAGACATTATGGTCGTAATGTAATAAATGTATTTGCCCTAGTCATACGTATACTATCTAGCAACCAGTAATTATTCTGTAAATTCTTCATTAGAGGTGTCTTCAAGTCTTTCATCAGAATTCTCAAGTCGAGTCTCCAAGTTCCTAACACTAGCTTTCGAGTCGAGTCTCATTTGTGGCCAAAAACAGTTTATTGTCATTATCGATTTAAACAATTTATAATTGACAACAAATAATAATGAAAAATAATTATATTTGTTTCTAGTATTTTTATTAAATGCTAACTACTTTTATTGTATCGATTTGAACAAAATGTTTTTCGCGTTCTCCGTCTGATTGGTTCATAAATGAGGATACTGAGTTTTGTTGGCCGAATATAGCAAGTCCCGAGTCGAGTTTTAAGAAAAATAAACCAAACTCGAGTCGTTGTAGTGACTGAAGTGCGACTCGAGTTGGAGTCCATCGACTCGAGTAGACAACACTGTTCTTCATGCCTTGACAAATTTATATTTTTAGTGTAACAGACAACGAATTACTGATTTATGATAACTGATCCTCCACTTTCTTGTCTACGCACATAGAATGTATGGAAAATGTATTGTCTACTTGATGTGGGGGGCAAGAGGGGATAAGCGCTTACGTAACAGTAATAAACGCGGATCCCTATAACTTGTTTTTTTTTTTTTATTATTGCTTGTTTCGCTTTATATAATCCTAAATGCAATAAAGCGGAGTAATATGTTTGCTTCTTAAAATGGTAATGCCTGTACTAACAGCAAGAACATGTTCAATTTCAACGGAAAAATGGTGCAATTTTCATAATGGAGAGTTTCGCCACCGACAGGTTTTGTTTTGTTCTGTTTTGTCTTTTATTGGGAATCCAGTTGAGCGCTTGTGTCTTATTTGGTCTCAATTGTTCAAATAAAAGTAGGTTACCCACCTACAGGAGATAACTGTGAGATGAATAAGGAATAGTGGGGACAATGTTTCATGGGCTAATCCTGTCTGTCTTAAGGGCAGGATTGCTGAGATTATTTGGAAAATGAAGGCGACTGGAAAAAAAACGACAACAAAATTTTACACGAATATACATGAATACAACAGATGAATTCGTGAAAATAAGGCCAAGACTAGACTGTAATATTTGTTGTTTTCAATTCTCGAAAAGAAAAATTAGAAACGGATTATTATTAACAGTATACAAAGATATTGAGAAACACAATTGTTTTCAATCAATGTCTCGAGAATGTGCGACCGAAGAACACGTCAGTGTAATCATATCACAGTCTCGACAATGTGCGACAGAAGAGCAAGTCAATGTAATCATATCCCAGTCCCGACAATATGCGACAGAAGAACAAGTCAGTGTAATCATATCACAGTCTCGACAATGTGCGTCAGAAGAACAAGTTAGTGTAATCATATCACAGTCTCGACAATGTGCGTCAGAAGAACAAGTCAGTGGAATCATATCACAGTCTCGACAATGTGCGACAGAAGAACAAGTCAATGTACTTATATCACAGTCTCGACAATGTGCGACAGAAGAATAAGTCAATGTAATCATAAGACAGTCTCGACAATGTGCGTCAGAAGAACAAGTCAATGTAATCATATTACAGTCTCGACAATAAGCAAAAGAATAACAAGTCAGTGTAATAATATCACAGTCTCGACAATGTGCGACAGAAGAACAAGTCAATGTAATCCTATCACAGTCTTGACAATGTGCGACAGAAGAACAAGTCAGTGTAATCATATCACAATCTCGACAATGTGCGACAGAAGAACAAGTCAGTGTAATCATATCACAGTCTCGACAATGTGCGACAGAATAACAAGTCAGTGTAATCATATCACAGTCTCGACAATGTGCGCCAGAAGAACAAGTCAATGTAATCATATCACAATCTCGACAATGTGCGATAGAAGAACAAGTCAGTGTAATCATATCACAGTCTCGACAATGTGCGATAGAAGAACAAGTCAGTGTAATCGTATGACAGTCTCGACAATGTGCGACAGAAGAACAAGTCAAAGTAATCATATCACAGCCTCGACAATGTGCAACAGAATAACAAGTCAGTGTAATAATATCACAGTCTCGACAATGTGCGACAGAAGAACAAGTCAGTGTAATCATATCACAGTCTCGACAATGTGCGACAGAAGAACAAGTCAGTGTAATCATATCACAGTCTCGACAATGTGCGACTGAATAACAAGTCAAAGTAATCATATCACAGTCTCGACAATGTGCGACAGAAGAACAAGTCAGTGTAATCATATCACAGTCTCGACAATGTGCGATAGAAGAACAAGTCAGTGTAATCATATCACAGTCTCGACAATGTGCGACAGAAGAACAAGTCAATGTAATCATATCACAGTCTCGACAATGTGCGACAGAAGAACAAGTCAGTGTAATCATATCACAGTCTCGACAATATGCGACAGAAGAACACGTCAATGTAATCATATCACAGTCTCGACAATGTGCGACAGAAGAACAAGTCAGTGTAATCATATCACAGTCTCGACAATGTGCGACAGAAGAACACGTCAATGTAATCATATCACAGTCTCGACAATGTGCGACAGAAGAACAAGTCAATGTAATCATATCACAGTCTCGACAATGTGCGACAGAAGAACAAGTCAATGTAATCATATCACAGTCTCGACAATGTGCGACAGAAGAACAAGTCAATGTAATCATATCACAGTCTCGACAATGTGCGACAGAAGAACAAGTCAATGTAATCATAACACAGTCTCGACAATGTGCGACAGAAGAACAAGTCAATGTAATCATATCACAGTCTCGACAATGTGTGACAGAAGAACAAGTCAGTGTAATCATATCACAGTCTCGACAATGTGCGACAGAAGAACAAGTCAATGTAATCATATCACAGTCTCGACAATGTGCGACAGAAGAACAAGTCAGTGTAATCATATCACAGTCTCGACAATGTGCGACAGAAGAACACGTCAATGTAATCATATCACAGTCTCGACAATGTGCGACAGAAGAACAAGTCAGTGTAATCATATCACAGTCTCGACAATGTGCGACAGAAGAACAAGTCAATGTAATCATATCACAGTCTCGACAATGTGCGACAGAAGAACAAGTCAGTGTAATCATATCACAGTCTCGACAATGTGCGACAGAAGAACAAGTCAATGTAATCATATCACAGTCTCGACAATGTGCGACAGAAGAACAAGTCAATGTAATCATATCACAGTCTCGACAATGTGCGACAGAAGAACAAGTCAATGTAATCATATCACAGTCTCGACAATGTGCGACAGAAGAACAAGTCAATGTAATCATATCACAGTCTCGACAATGTGCGACAGAAGAACAAGTCAATGTAATCATATCACAGTCTCGACAATGTGCGACAGAAGAACAAGTCAATGTAATCATATCACAGTCTCGACAATGTGCGACAGAAGAACAAGTCAATGTAATCATATCACAGTCTCGACAATGTGTGACAGAAGAACAAGTCTATGTAATCATAACACAGTCTCGACAACGTGCGACATAAGAACAAGTCCATGTAATCATATTACAGTCTCGACAATGTGCGACAGAAGAACAAGTCAGTGTAATCATATCACAGTCTCGACAACGTGCGACAGAAGAACAAGTCAATGTAATCATATCACAGTCTCGACAACGTGCGACAGAAGAACAAGTCAATGTAATCATATCACAGTCTCGACAACGTGCGACAGAAGAACAAGTCAATGTAATCATATCACAGTCTCGACAACGTGCGACAGAAGAACAAGTCAATGTAATCATAACACAATAGTTCCCCGGGCCTCTGGGGTGACAGCGACAGAATAATACTTCTGCTCGCTCCTGCAAATCGTCACAAGGCGACTAATGTGAGGCTGTGAACTTCATCAAGCAAAACAAATTGCTAAATAAATCACCACAGCAAGATCACAGGCTTTGATGCAGGCTTCTTGAAAGGTAGCCAGCTGGAGTGGTGGCTCCATGGTTCGTAAGGAGTAAAACAGAAAATAATTGAAAACAAATCACAATGGTTACCATAACAACTGTGCTTCTCTTAAATTGTTTACTTCCGGCACTGTCTTGCTGTTGTTCGTGTTCGCTAATGTCGGACGTGGATTCGGTAAATAAATGAATATTTACTTATACGTATGTGTATATGGGACAGAACGTATTAAACAGAATCATCCAGATATACAAGAACAAATTAAGAGATGGATAGAACATTTTGAGGAACTTCTCAATAGACCATCTCCAACTAATCCCCCAGACATCTAGCCAGCAGAAGAGGAGCTACAAATCAGCTGTGAACGACCAAGTAGAAAAGAAATAAAGACAGCCATAAAGCTTCTGAAAGATGGAAAAGCAGCTGGTCCAGATTGCATTCCAGCAGAGGCCATCAAAACAGATATTGATACCTCTACAGAGATATTATACAAACTACTTGGCAAAGTCTGGGAGAGAGAGGAAATACCAGCAGAATGGAAGGAAGGTTATCTGGTCAAGTTGCCTAAGAAGGGAAATTTACAAGAGTGCACAAATAATAGAGTAATAATGTGACTATCAGTGCCAGGAAAAGTATTAAACAGGATTATCCTTGAGAGATTAAAAGAGTCCATAGACAAGAAACTGAGAGATGAACAAGCAGGTTTTCGACAAAACAGATCCTGTACAGACCAGATAGCCACATTGGGAATAATAGTTGAACAAAGTCTGGACTGGAATTCACCGCTATACATCGGATTCGTAGACAATGAAAAGGCATTTGACAGTGTAGACAGAGAGTCGCTTTGGAAATTGATGAGGCATTATGGAGTTCCCCAGAAGATCATTAACTTAATAAAGAAGACCTATGAAGACATGACATGCAGAGTTCTTCATGAAGGACAACTTACAGAACCGTTTAGGATTAGAACGGGAGTGAGACAAGGATGCCTCTTGTCTCCATTTCTTTTCTTACTAGCAATAGATTGGGTTATGAAAACATCGACATCACACAACAGAAATGGAATCCAGTGGAATCTGACTAAACAGCTTGATGATCTGGATTTTGCAGATGACTTGGCTCTTCTGTCCCATAACCATAATAAATGCAAGAGAAAATGAAAATCCTCGATGAGAGGTCACAACAAGTGGGCCTGAAAATACACAGGGAAAAGACAAAGATTATGAGAATAAATGCCAGAAATAATAACAAGGTTGAACTTGAAGAAACACCACTAAAAGATGTAGAATCGTACACATATCTTGGAAGTAATATAGACAATGTTGGAGGGACAGACAGTGATATCAAAATAAGAATACAAAAAGCAAGAGGAGCTTTCATTGCATTGGGAAACACATGGAGAACAAGAGAAATCAAGTCCAACACGAAAATAAGAATCTTCAACTCAAATGTGAAGTCAGTCCTATTGTATGGCTCTGAGACATGGAGAACAACAAAAACAACAACCAAAAAGCTACAGACTTTTATAAACGGGTGCTTGCGTAGAATAGAAGGACTGAAATATTATGACAAAGTCACAAATGTGGAATTGATGACAAGAACCAGACAAGTGCCAGTGGAACAAGAGTTGAGAAGAAGACGCTGGCGATGGATAGGACACACATTGAGGAAACCTGTTGATAGCATCACAAGGTAGTCCTTGTTGTGGAACCCCCAGGGCAAAAAAGGCAGAGGTAGACCAAAAAACACATGGAGAAGAGAACTGGAAACAGAGGTGAAAATGATGAGGAAAACATGGAAAGAACTTGAGCGGATGGCACAGGACAGGAAGATTTAGCATGTGTTTGTTGAAGGCCTATGCTCCTTGGGGAGCTAAAGGGTATTGAATGTGTGTACATGTATCGAAGTGTGGTACTTATTTGAAAGAAGACTTAGTACTTGTAATGTTACGTAACAGTAGATCAATAACACGTGTGATCGATATTGAAATAACAAAACAAATGTATTGCCCGCATTCATATTACTAGAAGAACTAGTTGCTTTGTTGGTGACTTTAAAAAGTCAATCTTATCGTTTGATACTAACTGATTTTACAGGAAGATACTAGAACAAGTCAGGAGTTTCTCATGTCTTAGACATCTCAATGGTCAAAGCTACATTCAATCCAATAAGACAGATAATAATTGTCAAACCAAAAAAAAATTGTAAATTAAAAATGAGAGTCATAGAGTGTTATACGCATTCTTCATAACTATATGACGTAGAAACATGGACAATGTAAGTGCAGTTAGAAGAAAACATGGAGGCCCTTGACATGTGGATATATAGAAGAGTGGGGCGTAATTCATGGACAGAGAATAAAACAATGTATATGTCTTAGACACCCTATGAATTAAAAGAGAAATAATGAACGAGATCAAAATTAGACAGCTAAAATATTTTGGTCACATAAAAAGACATAACACTTTGCTGAAAATCATAATGGATGGAAAAGTTGGACGCAAACGTGCTAAAGAAAGACAGTGATATAATTGGGAAGATAACTTCCAGAGATGGACAGAAAAGAGTCTACCTGAGTGTACTATCAGGGCAAAAGACAAAACATTGGAGACGCAATGCAACTCGACCTTCGATGTGAAAATGGCAGGTCATCTGATTTGATCTGATTTTAAAGCATGAGTGTGTATCTTTTTTATGTGCTGTTAAAACTAATATAACACAACCCGGCCACAAGACTTTTACATTAGGACATCAACCCTAATGTAACCGGAATGTTCTATGTGTAGGTTCAACCAACAGGTCTTGACAACACGATACTTTGCTGTTAAAATCCTTTGATTGTTTTGTTCTGCTTTTTTCAATTATTTGTTTTGGTCTTTTATATATCGATGTATAATGTTAGCTACGATTCTTGTCGAGTTTATATAATTATCTCCGTTATTTCTCTAATTGTGCTTGTTAGCTAATCTTCTTGTAAATTTTGTAGACAATAGGTTTTGTTTTCCTCTAACTTTTCCTGTTAAGTTTAAAGAATTATTTATTTTATTCCCCTAATTATGCTTTCTTTTTCATGTTGTAAGAGTTACCTTACACTTTTACACTGCTTGTTTTATACATGACTCGGAACTGTTTGTCTCGCTGACTGGTCGATATTTTCCTTTTGCTGGCTCGGTCTGATATGAATATCATGTTATTTGAAATTTACTGATTTTCGTGTTGTATTTACAAAAGTTATTATGTATTATTAAGTTCGATTTTATTTGACCTTCTAGCTTGTTGCAAAATTTGTTGTGTCCTCGCCAGTCTGACCAACGTTGCGCGATGTTATTTACAAGTCTTCTTTTTACAAAGTAAACAGTGTGCACAGAGAGACGCGAGAGAATCAATGTGTTTTTTTTTTTTCTTAATGTGTATTTGTATTTTTTTTTCTGACTTCACATTTGCTTGGTTCTAAAATGCTACATGGCGATAAATGTCACCGATCGATTGGCATAATAACAAGACCAATTTAGGCAGCATGTAGTTTTACGTCATAAAAATGAAAGAAAAAAAAAACAGCAGATATATACAGGAATTGCAATAAACATAGCATGCATGATATACAATGGCTTGTGTGGTTCCGCAGGGGAGGGGGTGGAGGGGCGTGGTTGTCTCTACTGACAAAGATAAAGAATAAGACCAGATCTCCCACTAGGCGTGTCGTAAGGGACAACTAAGATGGGATTGTGTATTGTTGTTCACAATCAACATCATTGCACTCCGGGCAAACCCGTAAGTGTTCAGTCTCCCTCAGCAATTGACAAGGGGTATAAATGCTGATTGTTCCTGTAGAACGCTGGTTGCATACACGCTAGACCCATCCTCTCATTCGTCCATCTCTGCTAGTTTTTTCGCTTGATGCCGAATACCAGCAGTCTGAGCCGTGTTTGATTCATCGACTCCAGTGTCGGTCTCCAACAGGAATTGTGTATGGGACTGGTAGCCCCATTATATAAAACAACTTGCTTCAGAAACCGCCACTGCCAGAGCATATCAGTGCTTTAGTGTAGGCTTCAGTCATGAGGGGCTCCTTTTTCAACAATTCATCACCGGGATTCATTTCTTCTGTACTCAAATAATATATCACATAATCTCACCACTGACAGGCAAGAAGCTGCTTTGACAGCAGAGTGCGTACTGAACAACCTATGACCAATTTAACCCGTGACCAATCTAACCAATGACCAATCTAACCAATGATCAATCTACGAATGGCCAATCTAACCAATCTAACCAATGACCAATCTAACCAATGACCAATCTAACCTTTGACCATTCAACCCTATGGTGTTATGATACGCAGATACTTATTCACCATTCACACTTACTAAGGAAGGAGATTGAAGCACTGATGTTGTTCGTGTGCAATGAAGATTTTCCTTCAAATCAAACCAACCAAATCACATTTAATGTTCGAAGATTCACTCAATCCAGTCCAACTTTCTCGTTTCTTGCAGACATTTTGTGTTGTCATACTGAAATATACTCTGATTCATGCGTCGTGACAAAGTATTATTTTGAGTTCAGTTTACTTAGATACTTGTATCACATCATCTGAAACATAATCTATTATTTATGTTTCTTACACCAAACAATGCAGCGTTATATATTCTCCTATTTTCAT
Organism: Oreohelix idahoensis; assembly: GCA_024509875.1. Classification (NCBI taxonomy): domain Eukaryota; kingdom Metazoa; phylum Mollusca; class Gastropoda; order Stylommatophora; family Oreohelicidae; genus Oreohelix; species Oreohelix idahoensis. The sequence continues at coordinate 46,874 of JAMPIV010014252.1, forward strand.
AAAAATTTGACTCTTAAGAGAATTAACATTACAGTATTTTCTATCCGTACTTAAACTGTGGATGCTCTTTTCACCCGGCTCTCTCTCTCTCTCTCTCTCTCTCTCTCTCTCTCTCTCTCTCTCTCTCTCTCTCTCTCTCTCTCTCTGATTCGAATGCATATACCTCACACATAAAAGAACTTCGCTATGTTGCAAAAATAGAGCGGAATAATGCTGAATACAAATGAATAATGGCATTAGATTATTACTCGTGAAGTTTTTTTTTATGTTTTTAATTTTTTTTTAATAGAAGGCTGTGCTCTTTTCAAAACGCGGACATTGAGGAACGTGAGACGTCAAATTAAAACTCCAAGTTTTACTATTCATTTAGTAACAAAACAGAACGGCAGTCAGTTGTTCATCGCTGTGAACAATGCATTGTTGCAGGCCGTCGACACTTTGAAAATGTGTAACTTTAAATGCGAAAATGCCATAATTCATCTCAAATGATAATTGAGTTATCGGCATTCAAAGTGCGTATATATAATTTTGAAACACCCTAGATATATATATATACTATTATGGTTTTCCATAATTGACCCTGAGATGCAGGACTTGGTGATAACCGTCTTGTACCCACATACCATGTAACATAATGACTGACTGCCCACTCTACCTTCTAATGTGAACTATAAATTATGTATTCTACTTTCCCACCATGTGTTTTTGTTCCGGTATTGACCGAATGATATGCTCTATTAATATCCTAAGTCATTTCTATCCTTCACAGTTGACTTGAAGGTTACCTGTTGTCCCGTGCCCTGATTAATCTTTTTCTTTGTCTACTTTTATCACGTTTCTGCCACACTTTATTCTTGAACTTCCTTATATTCTGTATGTGGGTTACTCTCCTCCCTGGATAGCTGAAGAATCATACGGTAAGGTATGTCGCCTTTTTACTTGCGGTTTGTCGACTTCTACGTTAGGGTTTCTAAAAATGTGGTCTACAGACCCCGTGGGCGTCCATGAAAGGATTCTAAGGGGTCTTTGTACATAACTTGAGAATAGAAAAGTTTTTGTTTTGTTTTATTTAACTTATGCTTTGTGTACATTTTTCCCCCAAGAAGCGGTCAAATACTTTCATCGGACAGTCAAAGGGGTCCATAACCTTCATCGGACAGTCAAAGGGGTCCATAACCTTTATCGGACAGTCAAAGGGGTCCATAGCCTTCATTGGACAATCAGGGGGGAACATAACCTTCATCGGACAATCAAAGGGGTCCATAACCTTCATCGGACAGTCAAAGGGGTCTATAGCCTTCATTGGACAATCAGGGGGGAACATAACGTTCATCGGACAATCAAAGGGGTCCATAACCTTCATCGGACAGTCAAAGGGGTCTATAGCCTTCATTGGACAATCAGGGGGGAACATAACCTTCATCGGACAATCAAAGGGGTCCATAACCTTCATCGGACAGTCAAAGGGGTCCATAGCCTTCATCGGACAATCAAAGGGGTCTATAGCCTTCATTGGACAATCAGAGGGGAACATAGCCTTCATTGGACAATCAAAGGGGTACATAGCCTTCATTGGACAATCAGAGGGGAACATAGCCTTCATTGGACAATCAAAGGGGTACATAGCCTTCATTGGACAATCAGGGGGGAACATAGCCTTCATTGGACAATCAAAGGGGAACATAGCCTTCATTGGACAATCAGGGGGAACATAGCCTTCATTGGACAATCAGAAGGGTATATGGCAAAATAAAGTTAAGAAACCCTGCTGTACGTTATGTCCCAATATCCGTTAGCCTACTTCTCTTAAACGTCAGTGAATCTGCTTTGTCTTCTACGATCGTATTTGATCAATGTAAATCGCAGTTTTTTTTTTTTTTGGTCACTCGTCATTCGTCTAAGCCAGTCACTGATTTCTATTCCTTTTCATTCTAGGGTTTGGTTCTGGGGATCGGCAGTAGTAAAAGGTAATTGTCTACTGTACGCTGTTACTCGGTGGTGGATCCAGTGGTGTACTAAGGGTGTGTATGAGGGGGATGACAGCCCCAGGCGACAACCAGGATGGGGGTGGCATCGGACACTATTATGACATGAACAGTTGAAAAAAAAAAAAAAAAAAAAAAAACATACACACACCCACACAAATAGTAATACGTCTTACAAGGAGAAGGACAAGAAAAACCTACGTTGCGGCCACAAGGCCTTCGTCAGGGACAGACAAACAAGAGACAGGAGGGAAAGAAAATGAGAATTAAGTAGAGAACATGAAACTATAAAAATAAGAGAAAAAAACTCCCTTAATATTAAGTCCAGTCACATGTGAAGCAAAGCAAGATGGCAGCCACTGCCATAAGTGTATTATGACATGACTGTAATGTTTAAAAGTCTACTTCAAGCATACATTTTACTATGTGTTTATTTTTGGTGGAGGTGGGAGTGCCAAAGATAGGATCCGCCCAAGGTGCCAATTACTTTCTCTCTTTTTTTTTTCTTTTTTAAACTTAAAAGTAAGTATGTTCCTGTGTGCATCTTTCTGTACTATGTCTTCTTTTCTGTTTTCCTCCTCCCTGGAGGGTCCTCCTCGATTATGATCCTCTTGATGAATATATCACTATTGTCTCGTGGTGTTTCCTGTGTACGCTCAGTTGTTCTTACAGTTTGTGATACATGTGAAGTTTGACACCTCTTCTGTTTGTCTTACATGAATGTCAGGTTCCGTCCGAGTAGTGACGCTTGAACTGTGTGTCTGTGTCCAGATGTATGTCTGTGTTCCCCAGTTATTTCTGAATTTGAAATATAATTGATAGAACTTCTTCTTCTTCAAGTACCATGCCTGGTGGCGCAGGCGATCATGTATCTCCACAATTGCATGTCTCCAGTATAATTTATCAATTCTAATGTAGGCTTCTTTTCATGTCATGTCAAACTGTTCAGTATCTTCTGTCTTTGTCGTCCTCTATCTCTTCTTCTTGTTGTCACGATGTATTCCAGCTTTCTTCTTTTCGTAACCTGCCCAAAGATAGAGCTTGAGGCGGACGCCATACCTCTTAGCCACTCCAACCCTCTTTTTTTTAAAAAAGGTAAAATAAATAAATGATTGATGAGTTAATATTGGTTTCTTCACTGAAACTTTGCTGGAAGTGTATTGTTAAAGTGTTCATTTGGTTCTAGCCTGATTAAGTTTCACTTAGCTGTCAGATTGATGAAGTGTTTCTGTTGGCTACTGACTGCTCCGTCGATCAACGATGTTTGTGGCGAGGGCACGTCCCAAAACTCAGGTGCTGGGGCTACCGCTCCTGGGGTCCATTGCGAGTATCTTCATAGGCCGTTGAAGGTAGGCGTCTCGTGTCGACTACAAGCTATAAACCACAGATTTGTCTTCCAAACTGGTATCGTAGACTGGTTTCACAAATAGTCTTGTAGACTTGTACCACAAACTTTAGAGGAAAACAAAAAGCCTCTGCTAAGTTTTATGTTCTCTGATACTAATCAGACGCCTTCCCGCTGTCTCTTCCAACGGCTCTTTTTCTCAGCAATTTTATCCCCTTTGAGAATACATTATAGCTCAGCGGATATGATAAAAATTCCCCAGTACTTTCAGTTAGTCTGAGCGAAAAGTATGTCTGGACAGTGGTGAATGCAATGGCTTGTGCCTGGGTGAACATGTCTAAGTACTCACATAACTTATTACAAATGATAATAAATATATACATATGATGTCATCATCGTCCACTCCTTGATCCATTCGTACTCTGGAGTTACCTCTGCTTTTAGTTCCCTGTGAGAACTAGCACGAAGCAATCACCAGCGCTTTGCTGTGGTGGTTCATTAATATATCATTTTCACATGCTGAGGCTGCCAGCCTCGTAAGGACCTGTATAACCATCAGGAAGTTCAAATATGTCAAATTCAAAGTATACAATATGTGTTAGAACTCACCCCAATAACGTTTGGGAATTCAAGCCTTCTTGCTCAGTTGAATAGTTTTGGCACCTTGATGAAGATGCCTCGAACACGCGTCTGGTGTATTATTTCAATTTAGAATATTTCTATGACTTGTGAGTGGTCCTGTAGAATCCTGTTCCCGTATTAATATTGATGATTTTCTATTGATGTTTCAGCAGATACTCTAATACGTTTTGTTCGGTCCTATAAGTTCAGAATCCTGACTCTATTCTTCCCTGGCTTTAGTCCGAGCTGTCTACTTTGACGATTCCGGAATGCAGTGTCGTATGTCTAAAATGTGCTACTTTATATCGCAGCTTTCGGCCCAAGCTTCCGCAAGGCGTTTCCGACTAAATTTTCAGACAGAGCGAATGTATATTCGCATCCTGAATGCCAGCCAATAGCCTTCAAAGTGCGTGTTATAATAACGTTCCTCGTGGAATTTTCTGCGTGACTCATACGTTTGTGAAATTCAAATAATCACTTTCCATATAAGGAGTTGTTATTTCCGTCGATGATCGGTAATGTTTACTATTATCACATTTTTTTTGTCAATAGTGAAACGTCGAAAGCTTGCCTGGTTTGGGCATGTAACTCGTCATGACTCCCTTTCGAAAACGATCCTCAAGGGAACAGTCGAAGGTAAACGGAGAAGAGGAAGGCAAAGAAAATCCTGGGCTGATAACATCAAAGAATGGGCAGGACACGGTTTTTCCACACTTGTACGCATTGCTGAGAATAGAGAGCAGTGGAGGACCATGTCTGCTGATGCTTCCACCATGGCACCCCTACGACCCATGACGGGTTATGGGTTGAGATGAGATGATGAACTCCCTTTTTTAAATGTCTCCCACGATTGAGATTATCTGTACTTACCATCACAGGTAATTTTGGAGGTCTGAGTACATAATTTATCAGACACTCCCGATCGCTTGCCCTAACGCTGGAGCGATATAAATATGTTTGCCCGTCTAGACAGATGTGGTTATGCAACTAAACCCGTATTTGAAGTTCGTCTTACCTGGTGTCAATCTGGTTATTATCACATTTAGTGATTCAATTAATCTTTTGGGATGGTCAATTACGAATTGATCTGACATGAATTGAAGTGTGAAAATGTAAACAGTGACGGTAGTACGAATTTCTGGGCTCCGAAAATGAGAAATAGTTAGAGAATGGGAGAGAGAGAGAGAGAGAGAGAAAATACGAAAAAAATAACGATCAATTCTGTGACAAATGCATTAAATATTACAAGACATTGCGCTACCTGCCTGTTTTGTGTGTCTAAATGTTGCAGTGTATGTACCACTGCCTACATTGTATTGAACGTTCTGTAAGCTTCATCTTTGAGCGTCCAATTGACAGAGGAGTTAGAGCCCTGGTCTCCCGCGGCAAAGGTGCCGGGTTCCATTCACGGTATCGACACGCGTCAGTCTGCCCACCTGTAAATGGGTACTTGACTTTCCACTTGAGTAAGGGAAGGAAAAGCCAGCGAGGAAGGGAACTGGTCAGCCCACCTCCCGATGCTGGACACTAGTATAGTTGAGTCTCTAACGCTTCACTCCCCTACGGCAGCATATACTATGGGACCACCTTTAAATTGTATTTGAGTGTCATCTTAAATTCTGACATCCCTCTGAAATTGAATTATAAATATACGCGTACATCTCATAAGCCTTCACAAATCTACATTTAATACTCAGATATTTTGATTAATTAAAGTTCAGACGGCTGAGCACCCCCACCCCCTTTTTTTTAATGTGTTTCGGAGTACCCTGAGGACGTTTTAACAATTAATCATTGTTGTTATTATAACTGAGGTCACGGTAATTTGCCCTGTAAGTCCACACACACAAAACAGAACAAAGATCACCACAATAGATGTAGCAAACGAAAGCAAAACGTACCTGTACAAGCACCCTTAAGTCATGAACTCATAAACATTTCTTGACAGCAACGTAGACAAAGCCCAAGGAACAGGTTATGATACGAAATAAAGAAGAAAAAAAAACCGCTTGAACAAGGCAAGAGACATTCTATTTTCATTACATTAGAAGTATATGGAAATAGGCAAGAGACATTCTATTTTCATTACATTAGAAGTATATGGAAATAGAAGAGATTAAATCTTATATATAAATAATGTCAACTCAAATATTAAGGTGTCTTAATGGAAAGGTAAAACCATAGCATAGTTGCCGTGAAGGATTGAAGTGTTCGAGACTTCATGTTACTAGATCCAGCTTAATGAGGTGGGAGGTGACCAGTTGCCTCGCTTCCTTGGCTTCTCTAACTCAAGAGCAGAGTCAGGCACCCATCTGCAGCTAGGTAGACTGGAGCATGACGCAACCAGTTTTCGAACCCGGAAGCTTTAATTCGAGAGGTAAGCGCACTAAACACTCTGCCAGTCGGACGCTCTGTCTTAATACTTGGATGTCAAACATGATGGACATGGGTACTAGTGCTGGTAGAGTTAATATGGCTAAGCAGGATCACCACGGTGCAAATGGCAGAATCAATCAATACCATTTAGCTCCCCAAGGAGCATAGGCCTTCAACAAACACTTGCCAAGTCTTCCTGTCCTGTGCCATCCGCTCAAGTTCTTTCCATGTTTTCCTCATAATTTTCACCTCTGTTTCCAGTTCTCTTCTCCATGTGTTTTTTTGTCTACCTCTGCCTCTCTTTCCCTGTGGATTCCAGAACAAGGACTGCTTTGTAATGCTATCAACAGGTTTCCTCAATGTGTGTCCGATCCATCGCCAGCGTCTTAAATGGCAGAATTACCACGGTGTAAATGGCAGAATCACCACCGTTTAAATGACAGAATCACCGCCGTGTAAATGGCAGAATCACCATGGTGTAAATGGTAGAAGGACCACAGTGTAAATGGCAGAATGACCACAGTGTAAATGGCAGAATCACCACGGTGTAAATGGCAGAATCACCACGGTGTAAATGGCAGAATCACCACGAAGTAAATGGTAGAATCACCACAGTGTAAATGGCAGAATCACCATGGTGTAAATGGCAGAATGACCACAGTGTAAATGGCAGAATGACCTCAGTGTAAATGGCAGAATCACCACAGCATAAATGGCAGAATCACCACGGTGCAAATGGCAAAATCACCACGTGTAAATGGCAGAATCACCACGGTGTAAATGGCACAATCACCACTTTATAAATGGCAGATTCACTACGGTGTAAATGGCAGAATCGCCAAAGTGTAAATGACAGAATCACCACAGTATAAATGGCAGAATCACCGCGGTGTAAATGGCAGAATCACCACAATGTAAATAGTTGGAAGATCTAAGCAAATATCGGTGCAACAAAACATGCTGAAAATAGATGGATGGATGGAACACACGTTAGATAAATAACATGGCATCACAATACGTTCTGTAATTCGCATACAGAAAATCAGATGGAGACCAACAACACATCTAGAGAGATCAACCAAATCAATCAATCAGTCAATTCTCTTTAACTCCCCGATGAGCATAGGCATACAAGAAACAAATGCCAAGCCCTTATTGTCGCTTGCCAATAGGTCAAGGTTTTTTTCTCCTGTGTTTTCTCATAATTTTTATTTGTGTCTTCTGTTCCCTTCGTGTGTTCTTGTGTCTACCTCTATTTCTCAAATCCTGGGGGGTTCCGAAACACCCACTACTTGGTAAAGCTATCAACCGGCTTCCTCAAAGTGTATCCCCTCCACACTCATCAGTATCTGCAGTGGGACTACCTTTTAACAGGGTAGATAGACTTTATTTCATGAAGTGTGTCTACACTTCGAAACCTACTGTTTGCAATATCCTTAAATTTTTTTTAAGCTAATAACGTAGACGTAAATATATGTTACTTTGATGACAGAGGGCTTTAAGGAGACTTGGGTACCTCTAGAGTCACGAATTTGGCAAGTGTAGACACACTTCATGAAAGAAAGTCTACCTAGTTAAAGGGTAGTCCCATGGTAGATACTGCCATAGTAAAGTGTTAGAGACTTCACAATACTAGGTCCAGTATCGAGAATTAGGGTGACCAGTTTCCCTTTCTCGCTGCATTTGCTTTCCCTATCTCAAGAGCAAAGTCAAGTACCCATTTACAACTGGGTAGACTGGAGCGTGTCGATACCGTGAATCCACACCTTAGCCGCGAGAGACCATCGCTGTAACCACTCTGTCAATGGGACGTTCACCAGTTAAGTTTAATATAATATCATGTTTTATTTGGGTTCAATTGCCAAATTAGATACCGTTAACAGCACGTTATCGGAGTGACTTCCGCGTCTAGAAACCTGACTCATGGTCAAATAAACCCGAAACGGTATACCCTGACACTTTGATTTATTTTTTTTTAATTAAAAAAAGCACACACACTTGTTTTGTCCTTTGGTACAGCTTGGCAACAAGATAAAGTACACGTGAATATACACAATTTTTTATTATTATTACTCATTTCTTATAGAATAAGCTTTTACCTCATTCATCTTTGCTTTTTTTTTAGGAAGACTGTTGAAAGAACTTTTTATTGAATTTTTATTTTTTTTTTATTTTGTATTGTGATTCCATATAAAAAATATATCCCTCACATTTATTTGTTTGTTAAATTGTACTGTTGTTAAACATCTTTATTGCAATTACTAGTTTTTTCATTCACAGACAAATAATAGAAAACAAATAAAAAGAAGTCATAACTTTACCTGGGCTCAGGTAACACACATCCCATGTCCAACATGAAGATGTTATAAAAGGTTTGTGTATTCCGTTATCTTGTCCGAATTTTCTATTGTCAACACGGATTTCCTTTGTTCAAGAAAATGGCAATAAACGATTATACAGTCAGACAGATTCTCTGGCAGAATTTATTGTGTCTGAGATCTTTCTACCGCCGAGTCGAAAGAATCCTCTCAGATTAACCCTATGCTGTCGCTGGTTTCGCGTGTTTCGGTTTTATTCAAGTTTACCTGTGTGACGTCAGTGAAAATGCAATCTCAGTGTTGGCTGAAACAGTTTTCCGCGCGCGCAGTCACACGGGTTATATTGACCTGTTCTTAAGTCAGAAATAGTGTCCGCCAGAGGGAAGGTTTGTAATGTATATATATATATATATATATATATATATATATATATATATATATATATATATATATATATATATATATATAATATATATATATATATATATATATATATATATATATTTGTAAAGTGAATGGGACGCACGCATCTATCGAATTGCGCTCCAATATAACCAACGGACTAAAGTCTAGGTTGAAATGTACTTTCCTCGCTACAAGATATAAGCAAAACCCAAAAGGAAAAAAAAAAATCTCACGGGAAAAGTAGACAACGTATAAAGAGGTCACAGAAAAGCTAAGAAGGAAAAAAATAATTAATGAATGAGATTAAAATGAGACAACTAAATTAATTTGGCCATGTAACAAGACATAACACCTTGCAGAAGACCATAACAGAAGGCAGAGGTGAAGGCAAACGTGCAAGGGGAAGACAGCGCTATAAGTGGGAAGATAACATCAAGAGATGGATAGAAAGAGTCTATCAGAGTGGCACCATCCAGACAAGAGACAGAAGGCGTTGGAGATCCATTACAGCCAAACTGGAGATGTCAGCTGATGATGATATGAGGGAAGTTTAGGTGGTAGGGAATAAGAGGATGGGAACAGATGAGTTGAGTGTTGTATAGGAAAAAAGATTGCGAAATGTTCGAAGGAAAGGTAATATAAGTCACGAGGGAGGGGGGTGGTTTAATGAAAAAAAATCGTTCAGAACAAAGCGTTGCACATACATACATTCTTAGAAACAGTGATATACAAACACAGAGAAAGAGATAGATAGATAGATAGATAGATAGATAGATAGAGACCGTGAGAGGGAATAGCAAACAAAAAGAGATGTTCAGAAGAAGGAATATGGGAAGAGAAACTGTTTCACACAGATAAAGGGAGCATTCGGAAAGAGAGATATTCAGGGAGAAGTTTTTAGAGTAATGAGTGTAGTTGAGAAAGAGATATCTAGAGTGGTGAATGTCGAGTGATGACAGGAAATAGGAAGGAGGAGTTCAGAAAGTTATATATACATATATATATATATATATATATATATATATATATATATATATATATATATATATATATATATATATATATATATATATATATATATATATATATAGAGAGAGAGAGAGAGAGAGAGAGAGAGAGAGAGAGAGAGTGATGAATGTAGAGTGATGAGTGTAAAGTGGAAGGAGGAGTTCAGAAAGTGATATCTAAAGCGTTGAGTTTAGATCAGAGAGATAGATGTCTACAGTGGTAAGTGTAGTTCAGAGAGATATTTAGAGTGGTGAGTGTAGTTCAGAGATATAAATAGCTAGAGTGGTGAGTGTAGTTCAGAGAGATATCTAGAGTGCTGAGTGTAGATCAGATATAAATATCTAGAGTGTTGAGTGTAGTTCAGTGAGATAAATATCTAGAGTGCTGAGTGTAGATCAGATATAAATATCTAGAGCGTTGAGGGTAGTTCGGGGAGATAAATATCTAGAGTGGTCAGTGTAGATCAGTGATATCTAGAGTGGTGAGAGTAGTTCAGTGATATCTAGAGTAGTGAGCGTAGTTCAGTGATATCTTGAGTGGTGAGTGTAGTTCAGAGAGATAAATATCTAGAGTGGTGAGTGTAGTTCAATGATATCTTGAGTGGTAAGTGTAGTTCAGTGATATCTAGAGTGGTGAGTGTAGTTCAGTGATATCTAGAGTGGTGAGTGTAGTTCAGTGATATCTAGGGTGATGAGTGTAGTTCAGAGAGATAAATATCTAGAGTGGTGAGATTTCTAGAGTGGTGAGTGTAGTTCAGAGAGATATCTAGATTGTTGAGTGTAGTTCAGACAGAGATTTCTAGAGTGGTGAGTGTAGTTCAGAGAGATAAGTAGCTAAAGTGGTGAGTGTAGTTAAAAAAAAAAGATATATTTCATTCTAAAGGTGACAGGTTCGCTCCCCGCAGGAGAATATAAAAAAAGAGGTAAAGGAACCCGTTACACGCCCATTGAGACATATTGGGAATATGGTGTTAGGCCCATATTATCTTGACCGTCGGCATACCAGGGGTGATGTGATCGGCAACACGCCGGCCGCCTTAACCTTCCCAGAGTTGCTCTGGTACCCATTTGGAGCCGGGTCAAACCAGGAGCCGTTTGTGGCCTAAAAAATTCCCGCCTCATTTGGGGATCGAACCATAGACCACTGCGCCAGTAAGCCAGTGCACTAACCACTGTGCTACCGCGGCACGAGAATATAATTAATGGAAATGTTTTTCAGAACTAGTGATTCCTAATGATGTACCACCCCCCCCCCCCCCCCCCCCCCCCCCCCCCCCCCCCCTCATCTCTGCTGGATAGTGAGATCGAATGCCTAGCCTTCTCATATAAAGTTAGTTGCTTATCCTTTACAGGACGTGGCAATCAACCCCAGCTTTTATTGGCTGTTTGTGATTTTTCTAGGCAATATTTACGTTCAGTAGTTTGCCATTGCTTTCTGAACGGTACGTCGCTTATACCATTGTTAAAAATCCACACAAAGCGATCTGCTACCAAACCGCCTGCAGCAGGTTTCGAACCTGGTATATCTGGATTATGAAACTGCGTTCATATCCATTAGGCCACAGACGCCCTTCTCATATAAGGGCGAAAAAATGGAAGGTCCAGTGTGCAAGTTGCATACGTTAAAAATCCCTCGGCATTTGGAAATCGTAAAGAATATGCCATAAGGCCGATGCCCTAGCAAAATTTTAAAATTAGGAAACCTACCCACCACAAAAATATTTAGAGAATGACTGATTCTTGTATGCACACATTGGGGGGAGTTCTTGCACTGTGTTGAAATCTTCCTTGTGTGATCAAAAGGATGAGATCAAAGCACTTATGGAGTTGTCCGTGTGCAATTGTGACAAGTCAAATATTCGATCGTTACATTTTCCTGTGACTTCCTACAATTCTCTCCTATGCTCTTCCTTTTCCTTTTTCTCATCCGCTTCTTATGGCATTTTTTTCGTTCTCGTCGACCAAGGCTGACTTATCATATCTTGTCACTCCCTACGGTTACCTCAATCTCCATGTGTTTGTGTGATTACTCGCTGAATACATTCAGCAACATTCTTATTTTTAAACCAGACTTTTTGTCGGTGAAGGTAAATAACAGCTGTTTGATTCTGTCACATACTTATTGGGTCGATCTCTTTTCCTCTCCGGCAGTATTTAGTTGCACTTTGTGTGTACTAAATCATTCGCAATTTCCGTGGTCGGCCCATTTTTTTCTCTGCCATCAAGCAGATAGTAGCTATTTTCTTATCAATTTTACATTCCCTTCAGTGATAATTGATCATGTTTGCTTTGCGCTTCTCGGCTTTGCTAAGATTAAGACGCAGGTAAAACCAAGATGGTCTAATAGTAAGCAACACCGTGCCAGGATCGAGAGGGGTAATATAACCTGACACTTTAGTTGGTTGAAAGCACTGTTAAAATTCACCTCTCGCCAAGAAGACAACCAGACCTTGCCAGAGTTAAGAATATAATTAGATTTCATTTATAGAACAGGACTTTGTTTGAACATCTTGGGGAATTATCTCCTAGGAAAACTTTACCATTATTAGCAAGGAAAACCGGATTCTGAAATTAAGTGGGAACTTATTGCTAATGTAACAACACTTCAGACCAAGTGTAAGAGGCCTCTACAAGTGCCATTATTGCATTGAGCCAGCAGTCTGTGAGCTTAAAGATTAGCGTAAGTTGTACATTTTGAATTCTATATTTTTTCATCATTAACATGTGAACTAATACGTATGTACTGACATGTGAAAATTAATATGTGAAAATTGCTAGTGGATGTCCAAGACATGGATGGACCTTGAGCTGATGGCCCGGGACGGGTGGACTAGGCACAGGTTTGTTGAAGGCCTATGCTTCTAGTGGAGCAGAAAGGTGATGATGACCATTGTCTGTAACGATGTTGAACATGCTTCGCAATGCATGCTTTAAACACGTGGAAGTTGTATCTGTCCACTGGCTAATACCAGACAGCCAGACAGACAGGCAAACAGGCAGACAGGTAGGTCGGACAGGATAGATAGATAGATAGATATATAGATAGATAGATAGATAGATAGATAGATAGATAGATAGATAGATAGATAGGTAGGTAGGTAGGTAGGTAGGTAGGTAGGTAGGTAGGTAGGTAGGTAGGTAGGTAGGTAGGTAGGTAGATAGATAGATAGATAGATAGATAGATAGATAGATAGATAGATAGATAGATAGATAGATAGATAGATAGATAGATAGACGGACGGACATTCATACAAACAGATAGACGGACAGACAGACAAACGGGCGGATATTCAAACAGACAGATGAATAGACGGACGTGCAGACAAAAAGACGGACGGACGGGAAGTCGGGCGGACAGATAGACAGACAGACGAATTCAAAAATAAAATGGAATATACCGGGCTGTTTCGCAGCCAGCCTGGCCTATTGACCCAACGTAAACCTCCTTACAACTATGTGATCTTACTTACATATACTAAGTACACAAACTTGAAGGTTGGACCAAGGTTAGGTCAATGTCCACTGTTAACTCATAAAAATAACTTATATTTGGTGACCTATTTTTTTCAGGATTCATACACAATAATTTGATCACTGTGCGAAATTTATTTTTCTCTTTCCTTATTTTTATTTTTTTTTATTTTTTATTTTTAAATATGAGTTTTGTCTTGTTTTGGCTAGGCATGACTGGATACGGCGATGCGCGCCTCGTTCACCCTTGACACAAAAGTCCATCGGTTATATTAGGGCGCATGTCCAATTATAAGAGATCGTATGGTCTGATAAAACAGTTAAAGTATCCCCATAGCAGAAACTACCGTAGTATAGTGAAGTGTTAGAGACTTCAAAATATTACGTTCAGCTTTTTATGAGGTGACGCAGCCAGCTCCCTTCCTCGATGTGCTTAGATCCTCCTTGTCTGATCTAAGGGAGTAGATCGGAGCACTGATGGAGTTGTCTGTGTGTAATGAAGATAGTCCTTGAAACCAAATCTTGTTTTGGAATTCTCAGGTAAGAAATAAAAAAGAGAGACACCAAAGAAACTTATGGTGTCGAGAATTCGAGGCAGAGATGAAAGGGATTAAAAAAAAAAAAACAAGACACAGAAAAACCTTGAATTGATAGCACGTGACATGAAGGTTTGGCGCGTAATTGTTGAAGATATGTTCCCCACTGGGAATTGAAAAATGATGAAAAGGTAAAGAAGAATATTCAGCTTTTTTTTCCTTTACAAAACGCGGAAATGTGGACATTGAATACATGATCTCTTCACAGATGTTCAAACAAACAAACAAACAAACAAATAAATAAAGCATACATCTTATACATAGCAATCGATGAGGAACCAGAATCCAGACACATGAACACAATCTCCAAAACTGGCCAGCCCACGCTGACCCACGACTCCGAGCTATAGGGCTGCCGTGTTGACCTGGAAAAGACTGGACTTCGTCCTGGCGACAGTTCTTCAAATTTAGCATGACTACAAACTGAGGCGCAGAAGAAGGCACATAGCAAAGCGCTATAGAACATCCTATATGAATTTGCAATCCCCAAAAGTTATGTAATCTAGTTATATTCACAGTAACACAATATAAAACGTCCTGCTTGAATTTGTATTTCCTCAAAGTTTAAAAAAATGATAAAGAAATTCATAGAAGACTTACTTACTTATTCGTTCCTCTTCTACCATGAGGTGTAGAGGTTTGTAAGAGAGAGCGCCATACTATTCTATTGGCTGTCTTCCTCCTGGCTTGGTTCCATTCTAGTACTCGGTCCTTCAAAGATTGTCTAATGTTGTCCTCCCAGCAGACTTTGGGTCGTCCTGGAGGTCTGGATCCCTGGCTCTTAGTTTCCCATGCTTGTCGTGGTAGCCGATTGTTAAAGTTTATTTTCTCTTTAACACCTTCAGCAGAATGTTTATGGTGGTGGGTGTGTGTTGGGTCACTGGCAGTGACAAGTCAGTATGGTCGGGATTACGGGTGGCCGACAGGTGTGTAAATATGTATACATCAAGATACGCGAATGTCATAAGTTCTTAGATTAAGTATCCATAGCACACACACTCACCCATAGCAATATTGGATCAGGAAGCAGGAACTAGTATAACGTTGTACACAGTTTATTAACGTCACAGTCACGAAGACATCATGGAAACACAGTTTACAGCAAAATATGAAGCATCAAGTTGTGACAGACAACTTAGCCGTCCCTGAATTTGTTAGAATGATGGTAAGAACCCTCTCATAACATCGGTACCCCTGAAGTGTTGGATGATATGGTACGACCCTTTGTAACGACCCCTTCGGATAACATCAGTGCCCCCGAATATTGTGGTAACTTTTCGTCAAACGGGATTTTTTTTTCACCTGGACTCATTAGCTATGCAACCGTTCCACACAGATGGTCAACACGTTTGCTGATTAATATATGGACAGTTTATCTACCGCTCATTCTGGTCATCGCATTGATTTAAAGAGAGATTAAATCACGCCCACGGACATCTCTTGAGCAATCATATGCAGTATTTTCATTAACTTGGCCCAGTGGGGGCGGTGCCAGAATCAAACA
The DNA here is from genome assembly GCA_024509875.1 of Oreohelix idahoensis. Classification (NCBI taxonomy): domain Eukaryota; kingdom Metazoa; phylum Mollusca; class Gastropoda; order Stylommatophora; family Oreohelicidae; genus Oreohelix; species Oreohelix idahoensis. The sequence continues at coordinate 62,502 of JAMPIV010014252.1, forward strand.
GATAGTAGCGGCACATGATCAAACAGACTGAGGGATCTCAGGAAAGACTATCGGCGTTATCAAAGGCAGTAGTGGTCCCTGAAACGAGCGACGCAAGTTTCCTGCCGGTATTTCGTATCTCGGTGTTAAACACGAAACCGATCGCAGTGGGAGCGAACGGGAAAGCCGACGCGCAAGCAGCGAGCGGAGATACGTCAGACCAGGGGCGGCTTCTCTCTTTAGTCTGGCGGTCAGATCCCCAAAAGTCTCCTGAGATCTAAAAAGGTGTCAATTTTCTCATGTCCCACTCATCTTGCATTTCAGCTAGATATATACAGACCACGTAGAAAGCCATGTTATCATTCGGTCGCCAGAGATTTAAGATTCACTAGCTATAGTAGAAATTCTGCTAGATTTCCATCTGAATTGGTGGCTACATTGGAGTGATTTCTGTTTCTGTGCACGGTATAATATATTTGTTAAAGTGATCAGTGGTCTAGTGCTTTCATTTTATTTCACTGGATTTTGTGTTTATTTAAATCTACTAAATTAAACTCATTCCAAAAGTTCCAGTGGTAAAGTTAATGAGATATCTATTATAATATTTCCAAAAATAATAGATGCTTTAATGTTAAAGTAACTTTTAAAGTCGCGAAGGAATTTATAATTAATAAATTTAGTTAAGTTCTATATATATAGAGATGTATTTTAACCATTAGACTCGTGACGTGTTTTCTTAAATACATAATTAAATACGCAAGTGTATATAATAGCCTTAACGGTAAATTTATCGCGCGTTAGAATATTATTTGATTTTTGAGGTATGATTATGTTGTCATGGGTTTTCTATCTTTTTCTATAGAATGATCACCTTTGCAATCCCAGCATAAAGAAATCATACAGAGAGTTTCAGACTCGGTTCTTAAACTTCCAGACATATTGATGAAACATTTTTTTTAAAATTTAATCTTGTGGCGGTACGATGCGACCTAGCTATCATAATTACATGAAAGAAAGCCTATCCAAGAACATTTAAATAAATCATCAAATTTAATTTCAATCTGTGAGATAAACTGGAAGATGAACAGTGCCAGTAGCGATATTTTATTTACTGCTCTACTGTGAGAGAATACCGATTTACCTGACTGTGACTGAGCCTAGTTTTTCCTCACTGGATTAAAAACTTTACCGGTCAGTTGCTATCATCACGCATTGAAGGAATTTTACCACCACTTCATTTTCACCCCTGTGTCGAACTGTGTCAGTGCCATCCCATAGACTCCTTTTTATATAATAAAGCACAAGAACTCTTAGGCTTCAAGTCCGGCGATAAGTGGGAATATTTGCTATCAGCAAACCTCGCAACATCTGGGGCGGGACATCGAAGTACTAGACATTTTCATACGTCAAGAGTGTCGTAAATTTATTTTGAGAGAAAGAGTCTTAGAAATAGTGGTCCGGTTTAGAGTGGAAAATGATGATGGAAGCTCAGTGATAGAAAATGTAGAGATTAAATCGTTGCTTCACAGCGTGCTGGAGGAGAGTAAAGACAGACTTATTTACGACAAATCGTTTCTCTCAATCTTCTCTTCCACTCTCCCGGTCAAACAATTATTTGCCAGTTTTCCAGACACACCTCTGCGCGCACTCCGATTTGGTGTTTTCAAACACACAGACGACGTAGATACAAACTATATTAAACGAATAGGGGAAATGTTGGGCTTTGGGTATCTCCAACACAGTACTAAATGAGTTTATGTGGTTTTATTCACCTTAAACATCAATCACTAACAAATATCAGGTATTACATAAATTATCATAAGTATACAAATGCAAATAACAAGTTTGGGAGGGTAAAGAAGACTGGTATCGACTAAGCCCTTCCCGCTTATTAGACAAAGATAAACCCAGTCCAGAGATAGATAATATCAGGAACATGGGTACGTTAACCTAACAGTGAAGTTAATTACTCTGATAGAGGTGTTACAAAGTTAGGTATAGGTGATAGAAAAAAACTTGTTCTTCCCCACTGTTCTTCCCTTTACTAAGCAAATGGAAAGGAGGGGGGTTTAAAACAGAGTTAACCAATTATCACCTCCCCCTTAAAGGAACAGTGCAGGGAGTACAGAAAAATTATATTACCAGGCACGAAAGTTAACAAAAGGGTTACAAGAGAAAAAATATTAAATTTCCTGTCATTCATGCACACTCGTGAGGATCCACACTCATATATTCACACAATTACCGAATGCAGCCTCAGACGATCCATAAAAAGTATATAAAACAGCAAGTATTCTCTTGACATGTGAAACTGTCTAGCACTTCGATGTCCCGCCCCAGATGTTTGCGAGGTTTTGCTGGTAACAAATATTCTCACTTATCGCAAGACTTGAAGGCTAAGAGTTCTTGTGTTTTTATTATATAAAAAAGGAGTCTATGGGATGGCACTGACACAGTTCGGCACAGGGGTGAAAATGAAGTGGTCTCTTTTAATCTTCCGCTATGGTAAAATTCCTTCAATGCGTGATGATAGTAACTGACCGGAAAGTTTTATTAAATCCAATTGAGGAAAACTAGGCTCAGTCACAGTCAGGAAAATATGTACTCTCTCGCAGTAAACAGTAAATGTATTATCGTTTGTTTTACTGATTTGTAATGGTAATTTGACGATTGTTCTTTTAAATGTTCTTGGGTGGGCTTTATTTCATTTAATTATGACAGCTAGGTCGCAAAGGACCGCCACAAAGATTATATTTAAAAGAAATGTTTCTTCAATATGACTGGAAGTTTATAGGATGATTCCTTTATTTCTTTCTTTATTTAGCTGGGACCGCAGGTTACGATCACTCTGTATGAAAGAAAAAAGACATGTAACATACCGAAAAATCAAGCGCGATAAACTTCCCGTTAAGTCTATAATACACTCGAGTATTTAATTATGTATTTAATAAACACTGCGCGAATTCTAGTGGTTAAAACACACATCTATGAAACTAGGACTTAACTGAGTTTATTAATTATAAATTCCTTCGCGACTTTAAAAGTTAATTTAAGCATCTATTATCTTTTGAAATAATATAATAGATAGATCATTATATTTACAACTGGAACTATTGAGATGGTTAAATTTAATAGATTTAAATTAACACAAAAGCCACTGAAATAGAATGACTGAACCAGACCACTGATCACTTTACACAATATATATTACCGCTTTGCACAGAATAGAAATCACTGCGATATATATATATATATCCAGGGGAAAATCTATAACAAGATTTCAATAAAGCTAGTGCTTCTGTAAAGGTCTGGCCAGCGAGTGATAAAGTGTCTATTCTTCATGGTCTATTTATCTAAAATGGAATGTAAGTTGAGTGGGACATGAGAAACTTGACAGCTTTTTTCATCCCAGGAACTTTGGGGGATCTGACCGCCAAATCAAGGAGAGAAGCCGCCCCCTGGTTTCCGTATCTCCGCTCGCTGCTGCCCGTTTCGGCTTTCCCCGTTCGCTTTCCCTGCGATCGGTTCTGCGGTTGACACCGAGGCGCGAAAATAGCGGCAAGAAACTGCGTCTCGTATCAGGGACCACTACTGTCTTTGATAGCGCCGATAGTCTCCCCTGAAATCCCTCAGTCTGTCTCTTTGATCGTGGTCGCATTATCTGTTTGATTCTGGCAACGCCCCCCCCCCCCACTGGCCAAGTTAGTTAAAATACCTGCCTATGATTGTTCAAGAGATGTTAGTGGGCGTGATTTAATCTCTCCTTAAATCAATGCGATGACCAGAATGAACGATAGGTAAACTGTCCGCATATCAATCAGCAAACGTGTTTGCCCTCTGTGTGGAACAGTTGCATAGCTAATGAATCCACGTGAAAAGAAGTCCCGTATGACAAGAATTACAACACTATTCAGGGTCAATCCGGGTCAGCTGAGTTCGTCCATCACAATCGTCCCCTCTTTTGAGACGTGAAAACGTGTTTTCATGTTTGATTTATGACGACGAAGCTGCCCTGATCGGTAACTTTTGGATGATTGGTATCTTCACCTTCCTCCTCTTCCTCTGTAGTCCAGTTTCTACTCAGGAAATCAGCCCCGACGTTCTGTCTTCCCGGAATATATTCCACTTTGAAAGAATAAACGCTTAAAAGGAGGGCCCAACGCATGATCCTAGCGTTAAATTCTTTATTGGCACCAAGAAATGCTAACGGAGCGTGGTCTGTTTGCACCGTGAAAGATGTACCATAGAGGAACTCATGATGGCGTCTGATACCGTCAATCAGAGCAAGACATTCCCTTTCAACTACGCTGTAGTTCCGCTCAGCTTTATTTAATTTCCGACTGCCATAGGCAACTGGAAATAGCATGTTCAGGTCACTGTCATCGGCTTGAAGCAGTGTTGACCCGATGCCCTGACCTGACGCGTCGACTCTCAGTACAAAAGGTTTCTTGAGGTCAGGCAACCTCAAAATGGGGTATGCAGACAACTGTCCTTTCAAAGTGCTATACGCGTGTTCGCACTTTTGATCCCATATGACCTTATCAGGACAACCTTTCTTTGTGAGGTCAGTCAGAGGTGCCGTCAGTCCGTTGAAGTTCTGGATGTACTTCTGATAGTATGCACATAGCGATATGAAGGAACGTACGTCTTTCTTCGTTCGGGGTCTTTTTGCTGCCACTATTTTCTCCACGTTCTTCTTAATAGGCCAACTGCATCCGTGAGAAATAGTGTGCCCCAGGAAGTCTAACTGTTCAAACCCGATGAGACATTTGCTAGGTCTGGCTGTGAGACCCGTTTCCTGTAGTCTCCTGAGGAGCATAGCAACCGTAGCAATATGTTCTTCATAGGTTTCCGATGCAATTAAGATGTCATCCATGAAATTATGGATATGGGGACTTTGCAAAGGTTCTAGAAGCTTCCTCATCATCCTGGTGAACACTCCTGGTGCGTTATGCAAACCGAACGGCATCACATTAAATGTGTAATGTCCTTCGCTAGTGCTGAAAGCTAACAAAGGTTTAATTTCCTCCTTGACTGGTATTTGATAATAACCTTTACTGAGGTCTATCTTGGAGAAGATCTTTGCTTTGCTGAGCTTGGTGAACAACTCAGAAACAGTTTGGAGAGGTTCGGGCTGGAATTCCGTTACAGCGTTTAGCAACCTGTAATCAATGCACAGCCGAACTTCCTTATTGGGCTTCTGCAAAAGCACTACACTCGAGCTGTAAGGAGATGTAGACTCACTGATAATTCCTGCCTGACGCAGCTTGTCTATTTCTCCGCGAAGTGCATCAGCTTTAGCGTACGGGATGGGGTAAACTCTGGTTTGAACAGGGGTCTCGTTTGTTAATTTCATATCAAATTCAATGAGATTTGTTCGACCAGGTACATCCGTTAAGACTGCACTGTACTGTTTTAGTAGAGCCCTGGTTTCTGTTTGTTGTTCTGGTGAGAGATTGTCGCCGAACTTGACATCTTTAAAGGATTCTGTGGGTTGCAGTGGATACTCCATGCAACCATCATCATCTTCCTCGTCTTCCGTTGCTATGGCGACAGCCAGGAGATGCTCGGAGGATGGCACTGGTCTTTCCAAATATTTCTTAAGTAGATTTATGTGGAAGACCTTCTCCTTTCCTTTGATGGAGATCTTGTAGTTGGTACGTGAGATCTTTTTAAGGACGGTAAACGGTCCTTGCCATCCGATGCGAAGTTTATTGCTTCCGGTTGGAAGTAGCAATAGGACTTTCTCCCCTGGTTGTAGTTCTCTCTCTTTTGCAGCTTTGTTGTATCTTTTAGTAATTTTAGCGCGGGCTTTCTTAAGGTTGGTAGTAGCTAGATCCCATCCTAGCTTTAGCCTTTCCTTAAGTTCAGATACATACTTGCTTGCAGAGACGACTGTCTCATCAGCCTTCTGGTCTGTCAGGGACCGAAGTAAGGCTTCTAGTGGCCCCTTAATAGGTCTGCCAAATAAAAGTGTAGCTGGCGCAAAACCCGTAGACGCTTGGGGTACCTCTCGGTAGGCGAATAAGGCAGCCGATATATATTGGTCCCAGTCTTCCGGTTTCTCCTGACCCAGCTTACGTAACATCATGGTGAGGGTACCGTTAAAACGTTCCACGAGCCCATTTCCGGCCGGATGGTAGGGACTTGTGTGGATATGTTTGGCCCTCAAGATCTTAAAGATCTCCTCCATTAACAGGCTACGGAATTGGGATCCATTGTCCGTCAGAACTTGTTGAGGGAATCCCAACCGTGTAAAAATTTGCACAAGGGCTTCTGCGACATGCTTGGAATTAGTGCATGGTAGCGGTACGGCTTCGGCCCACATAGTGCAAGTGTCGACTAAGGTCAGGATGAACCTGTTCCTTCTTTTGGTCTTTTCCAGGGGACCAATAATGTCGACAGCAACCCGTTCAAATGGAGTCCCTACTATTGGCATTTGCCCCATAGGTACTGGGGGGGTGTCAAGTGCTTGGGTGCTACCCGTTGGCACTGGGCGCAGGATTTCACATACCTGACAATGTCAGAGTTCATTCCTGGCCACCAATAGTGGTTTTTTATTCGCTGAATAGTGGCGTTTTGTCCCATATGTCCGCTAAAGGGAAGAGAGTGCCCCATTTCTAAGATCTGGTTTCTGTACTGCGTCGGTACTAGGAGCTGGTTATTCCCCGTGTCCGGGTTGCCCGTTCTACGATACAATACGCCATCCTTAGAAAAGATGTCTCCGTTGTGTCTGGGGTCCTTAGCCATGGGCAGTTTTTTAAAGCAGGGCGCCAGAGTAGGGTCCTTTTGTTGCGCCTCCTTCAGTTCATTCGGCAACAAATTTGGCGCAGGCTCCCTCTCCTTCTTGGCTTGCCCTCTTTTGGTTACCGCTGCCACAATCGGCTCCTTAGGTCTCCCAATGAACACATATCTACATCCCAAGATAACTGGGTAGATAGGATCATCCATAATGGCCGCTTTAATAACACCTCTGACAAAGTCAGAGTGTATTTCTACCAGTGCGATAGGAAGCGTCCTGGGTGCATCACTCCTGAAAACTCCACTAAGTTTGACGGTTTCCTCTGTCTCCTGACCGGGTTTGACTAGGTGCCTAGCGACAATACAATCAAAACTTAATCCAGTGTCAAAAAGACAAGTAGTAGAGGTACCGTTCAAAATTACAGTTCCTCGAGTTGAGGGTCGGTCCCCCTCAGGTTGAGAATCACTGACATTGACTCTACCTTTCGAGGCTGTATGCAAACATCCAATGCGGTTTGCACCGGTTTGTTTGCCCTGATCAGACGTTCCTGGTGTAGGGGTCTTCCCTTTTCCTTGACCTTGGTGGCCGCGCTGCCACGTAGGCTTGTTGGGTTGATCAGAATTGTTGGGGGGGGGGGGGGGGGGTGCGGGTTTTGTAGAATTTCGATTTTTTCCTGGGGGGGGGGGGGGGGGGGTCTGGGTATTGTTATCTCGTTGGTTATAATGTTGAGAGGAATTGGACGAATAGGATGACTGCTCTAGATTCTGTTTTCGAGATGGCTCATCTGTGGGTTTACGTTTTGTGCTGGGAAGTTCGGCCATTGCATTGCTATAGCGTTCGGCTTTATTGAGTATGTCTTCAAGCCTGACTGCCCCCTGTTCAGCCAAAAATCTACGAGTTTCATTCGACAAAGTGGATTTTATCTGCTCCACAAGAACAAGTTCGAGGAGTCCCTCATATGAAAGAGGTAGGTCAGATAATTCAATGCACTTTGTCAGATAACCCGTGAGACGTGAAGAGAACTGGGGAAATGTTTCCGTGCTCTCTTTTCGGCTGTTTCTGAACAACTGCAGAAACTTTCGGGCAGTCATCTCAAACTGCTGTAGTAAGGCCTTCTTCAACAGGTCATAATCATGTTGATTCGGTCCCAGCTTTGTGTACACGTCATAAGCATTGCCTTTCAGTGACATTGAGAGTTTAAGCGCCCAGCGAGTACTCTCTAATCCATAAAGATTCGCCAGTCTCTGGAATTTTTCTAGGAAGCTGTCAATTTTTTCGTTATGACTAGGAAAAGATTCTAAAAAAAAAGGACATTGCAGTTAATTGGGCAGATTGAGTACTGGAGAGGTCCATTGATTGAGACTGGGGCGAAGACGGCTCTCCGTTAGTCGAAGTAGAGGCGCCCCGACTCTCTAGAGCCTTAAGCGCCAGTTGATGCTGTCTTTCCTTGTCTCTCTCTCTCTCTCCCTGCGAGTTTCCATCTCTGCTTCAATTTTCTTCTGTTCCAAAAGACGTTCTTCCGCTTCTTTCTTATCTGCCCTCTCCTGGGCTTCTCTCCTCTCTGTTCTTTCTTTCTCTTCCTTCCTCTCAGCTTCTGCTCTCTGTTGCTCCGCCTTCCTCTCAGCTTCGGCTCTCTGTTGCTCCGCCTTCCTCTCAGCTTCGGCTCTCTGTTGCTCCGCGTCATATATTTCCAATTCCTGGTTAATAAACGCGTTTGCAGCTTCTGCATCTAATCCTGCCTCTTTCGCTTCCAGCCTCAAGATGGACCTCATCTTTATCCTCTCTGCCATTGTTAAAGAATAAGATGAAGTATGCCTAGAGAACTAGTAAGAAGCAACGCGAAAGGGAGGAACTCTGAACCGCTACGAGAAAAAAAACACAAGTATAAATTTACCTGTGTTACCTCCTACCTGTACTGTGCAAACTTATCGCTGCTATTATCTGGCAATTAAGGCTCTAAACGCAAGCGACTATGCCACTAAATGGTAAGTTACACTGGAAAAAATTTTACTATTACTAAAAGTCGAGAAAATTTATAGTAAACAATTTAAGAGGAAAAAAAATAATTTTTCCCTAAATTTTAAATCTCTGACAACAAACTCCGTCCCTAAAGTCAATTATTGAGATGAGACGTTGTTAACTTAATTTTTTTTAAAAATCAGAACAATCCGTCTTTAGCTAAGCTCAACTCTTTTTAACTTCAAAAACCTTTAGTGACTGTAAAACAATCACGCAATCCCAGCAACTCTTATAAAGAAAGAAATTGAATTATCTCCGCCAGAGGATAATTAAAATAGCAAATATTTTTGTTTATCTGTACTTTCTACTGCTGTGGAGAGAAAACAACCTGTAAATATGCTGTGTGGACAACCCAAATACTTAAAGAACGTTTGTCTAGGGGTGTAATTATTTATTTATTTCCCTAATTCACACAGACAGATCATTCACACTCTACCTAGTTAGACCCAGACTAAATCAGACTCAAAATATCTTTATCCCGGCTATGCGATTGCCTCAAATGTAGCTCAAGATCCCAGGACCAGCCCCCAAATATTGTCGTAAATTTATTTTGAGAGAAAGAGTCTTAGAAATAGTGGTCCGGTTTAGAGTGGAAAATGATGATGGAAAGCTCAGTGATAGAAAATGTAGAGATTAAATAGTTGCTTCACAGCGTGCTGGAGGAGAGTAAAGACAGACTTATTTACGACAAATCGTTTCTCTCAATCTTCTCTTCCACTCTCCCGGTCAAACAATTATTTGCCAGTTTTCCAGACACACCTCTGCGCGCACACCGATTTGGTGTTTTCAAACACACAGACGACGTAGATACAAACTATATTAAACGAATAGGGGAAATGTTGGGCTTTGGGTATCTCCAACACAGTACTAAATGAGTTTATGTGATTTTATTAACCTTAAACATCAATCACTAACAAATATCAGGTATTACATAAATTATCATAAGTACACAAATGCAAATAACAAGTTTGGGAGGGGTGAAGAAGATTGGTATCGACTAAGCCCTTCCCGCTTATTAGACAAAGATAAACCCAGTCCAGAGATAGATAATATCAGGAACATGGATACGTTAACCTAACAGTGAAGTTAATTGCTCTGATAGAGGTGTTACAAAGTTAGGTATAGGTGATAGAAAAAAAACCTGTTCTTCCCAACTGTTCTTCCCTTTACTAAGCAAATGGAAAGGAGGGGGGTTTAAAACAGAGTTAACCAATTATCACCTCCCCCTTAAAGGAACAGTGCAGGGAGTACAGAAAAATTATATTACCAGGCACGAAAGTTAACAAAAGGGTTACAAGAGAAAAAAAGATTAAATTTCCTGTCATTCATGCACACGCGTGAGGATCCACACTCATATATTCACACACACACTTACCGAATGCAGCCTCAGACGTTCCATAAAATTATATAAAAACAGCAAGTATTCTCTTGACATGTGAAACTGTCTAGCACTTCGATGTCCCGCCCCAGATGTTTGCGAGGTTTTGCTGGTAACAAATATTCTCACTTATCGCAAGACTTGAAGACTAAGAGTTCTTGTGTTTTTATTATATAAAAAAGGAGTCTATGGGATGGCACTGACACAGTTCGGCACAGGGGTGAAAATGAAGTGGTCTCTTTTAATCTTCCGCTATGGTAAAATTCCTTCAATGCGTGATGATAGTAACTGACCGGAAAGTTTTATTAAATCCAATTGAGGAAAAACTAGGCTCAGTCACAGTCAGGAAAATATGTACTCTCTCACAGTAAACAGTAAATGTATTATCGCTACTGGCGATGATTACCTTCCAGTTTGTCTTACTGATTTGTAATGGTAATTTGACGATTGTTCTTTTAAATGTTCTTGGGTGGGCTTTATTTCATTTAATTATGACAGCTAGGTCGCAAAGGACCGCCACAAAGATTATATTTAAAAGAAATGTTTCTTCAATATGACTGGAAGTTTATAGGATGATTTCTTTATTTCTTTCTTTATTTAGCTGGGACCGCAGGTTACGATCACTCTGTATGAAAGAAAAAAGACATGTAACATACCGAAAAATCAAGCGCGATAAATTTCCCGTTAAGCCTATAATACACTCGAGTATTTAATTATGTATTTAATAAACACTGCGCGAATTCTAGTGGTTAAAACACACATCTATGAAACTAGGACTTAACTGAATTTATTAATTATAAATTCCTTCGCGACTTTAAAAGTTAATTTAAGCATCTATTATCTTTTGAAATAATATAATAGATAGATCATTATATTTACAACTGGAACTATTGAGATGGTTTAATTTAATAGATTTAAATTAACACAAAATCCATTGAAATAGAATGACTGAACTAGACCACTGATCACTTTACACAATATATATTACCGCTTTGCACAGAATAGAAATCACTGCAATATATATCCAGGGGAAAATCTATAACAAGATTTCAATAAAGCTAGTGCTTCTGTAAAGGTCTGGCCAGCGAGTGATAAAGTGTCTATTCTTCATGGTCTATTTATCTAAAATGGAATGTAAGTTGAGTGGGACATGAGAAACTTGACAGCTTTTTTATCCCAGGAACTTTGGGGGATCTGACCGCCAAATCAAGGAGAGAAGCCGCCCCCTGGTTTCCGTATCTCCGCTCGCTGCTGCCCGTTTCGGCTTTCCCCGTTCGCTTTCCCTGCGATCGGTTCTGCGGTTGACACCGAGGCGCGAAAATAGCGGCAAGAAACTGCGTCTCGTATCAGGGACCACTACTGTCTTTGATAGCGCCGATAGTCTCCCCTGAAATCCCTCAGTCTGTCTCTTTGATCGTGGTCGCATTATCTGTTTGATTCTGGCAACGCCCCCCCCCCACTGGCCAAGTTAGTTAAAATACCTGCCTATGATTGTTCAAGAGATGTTTGTGGGCGTGATTTAATCTCTCCTTAAATCAATGCGATGACCAGAATGAACGATAGGTAAACTGTCCGCATATCAATCAGCAAACGTGTTTGCCCTCTGTGTGGAACAGTTGCATAGCTAATGAATCCACGTGAAAAGAAGTCCCGTATGACAAGAATTACAACACTATTCAGGGTCAATCCGGGTCAGCTGAGAAGTGACTGGCAAACGGGTGATCAGCCCGTTGGTTTTCATTTGCTTAGTAAAGGGAAAAACAATTGGGAATAACAGGATTTTTTCTACCACCCATACCTAAGATTGTAACCCCTCTTTCAGAGTAATTAACTTCACTGATAGGTTACATTACCTATGTTCCTGATAACTATCTATCTTAAACTGGGTTTTTTTAGGTACTTAGTCGATACCTAATTGGAATACAACCTTGTTAAATTTTCCTTATGATTTTTATGTAACACTTGATATTTGTTTGTGATTTGATTTTTAAAGTTAATAAACATCATAAACTTTTTTAGTACTGTGTTGGAATACCCAAAGCCCAACATTTCCCCTATTTGTTGAATATAGTTTGTATTTACGTGCGTCTGTGTGTTTGAAGCACCAAATCGGTGTGAGCGCAGATGTGTGTCTGGAAACGGGCAAATAATTGTTTGAACAGAAGAGTCTGAAGAGAAGATTGAGAGAAACGATTTGTCGTAAATAAGTCTGTCTTTACTCTCCCCAGCACTCTGTGAAGCAACTATTTACTCTCTACATTTTCTATCACTGAGCTTTTCACCACCATTCTCCACTCTAAACCGGACCACTATTTCTAAGACTCTTTCTCTCAAAATAAATTTACGACACAAGTAAGTAAATCCCTGGAAACTCAGTTACAGGTACTAAATCCCAAATACATAGGCTGCCGAACAAAACAGCTCACATTCCATAGTAATCACAGCAAAATATCCATCGAAGGGACTGCATATATCGCAGTTTACAGTAATATAGCCGGAGTCAACATACTCCATGGCTTTGAATCAATATGAATATAATACATCAACGAGCTGTGGCCGGGCAGGGTAGTGGGGGTTGCTGTTTAACTCGAGAGTTACCAGGTTCGGGGACAATCCTCTATGATGTTTTATTTTTAGAGCATATGTTTATTATTTGTGTTGCACCTGCAACGATTAGCTTTGGCATGATCCTTTAATAATTGGTATGATGGCTAACTGCAAACATATGATTCGTCAACAGCATTTGTGTTCAATGAAACAAATGTTTATTCAATTTCCAACAAGAACTGGGTTAAGTCAAATGGTAACCACACCAAATTTGCATAATAGCATGTTGACATTTAATAAACAAGCATAAAAAGTCAATGCATTATTTTAATGATGCAATATTCCTTATTGCATCTCGTAATCTTTTCAAGTTGCTAAAACATGGCGTGGCTCCTCTATCCTTCTAGTGTTCCTTCGTTTATTTGTTAATGTGGTCTAGATTTCACGTTTTTCTTATCTCTTCATTTCAATGAAGAGCCAAACTTTCTCTTATTCATTAGTATTCCTTAGTTTGACTTTCTCTCAGCTTAAGGACCTTCATTCTTGGTAAAAGGTTCAGATATATGCCTGGGTTTACAATTCTTTACCCAGTTTTCGAGCGTAGCTCCGTTTCAGTTATGACTGTGGGCTCTAACAGTTATTGCATGCAATTCTTAGCACTACTTACAGTTTTTCATGAATTCACAAACAAATTATTCTACGTTTCGAAGTTACACAGTTGCATTAATTGTGCGAAGTCAATCTCCTCTATAGAATATCACTGAGCAAAGAGAATTACGTCTTGTCTCCACCGCTCTAAATTCATTACTGACTAAAAAAATGGCTTCGTCTCTTGTTCATTCCGGGGAAAAAAAGACTCAGCCTAACCATTGGTGGGAAAATCACGTGACCAATGCTTGGCGTAAGCGAAGCTACCCTAATTAATGCTTGGCGTTACGAAGCGAAGCTTAGCCTAAAATAATGCGTGGCTTTTCGAAGCTAACCTGGTTTAATTAAACATCTGCGCCAAGACTTTTTTAATCTTCTGTTTCTATAAAAATTTATTTTATATGTTAATATAGCCTGTATCTGAAAACTTACGGTATACGCGGTTACATACAGATCCCGGGGCCCTGCAAATGTATCCCGTAGGGAGACATTTGAGTACTATCAATAACAAAAATCCATCCCCAAAAATTTCTAAGTTCAAAAAAATTTTCAGAAAAATTTAAAGTTCAAAAATTTTTCTAAGTCCAAAAATATTTCCAAAAAAATTTAATTTAATTCCTATACTGGGGTCCTATGTCTATATGAGGTCGTCTGCTATGTAAAAAAAACTAGTAGTGGACATCAACTTCAAAAAGTGTAACTTATTCATCACATCATCATAATATTTTTCACCAAATTTACAAATTGGCAACACTGCCTAACAAAATCTGCAAAACACTCATAAGGTCATCACTAAAAAAATGTGACGAGTGGCAACACTGGGGAATGAACAATAAACTATCTTATTTGCAGAACTTGGCTGGATTATCATAATCTATTACATTTCATTCAAAAATATAGTTGATTACATTCTCTTGGATGTGGTGGGGGTGTTATCTCTTTTCTGTACTGTTATTTGCTCCATATTAAAAGCCTGCAAGTACTAAAAAAATTTTTTTTTTTTTTTTTCTAGTGAATGAGCCACTTGCTCATTATTACATGTAGAAAACATCTCTAAACATAATATGCATATTTATCATACGATAATACAACCAGCATCATTTTTATAAGTAATCATTTTTCACAATAAAAGCATTAAAACCTCATGGCTTATCCTTATTTATTTATTTGTATGTTTCCTTGTTATAGACATTTTCCAAATGGTAAGTGTATAAACTCGTTCTAAGTCCGTCACTGTAGAAAATGTTCTATATATTTTTTTTTTTTCTTTCTTCAAAATATGTGATGTTTGTCTCTAATATCCGTACGTCTGGTGGTGATCCTGTCCATTAGTCAGTTATTTCTAATCATTCCTTCTTTTCTGTCAATACATTTTTTTTTTTTTTTTTTTTTTTTTTTTTTTTTTTTGTGAACTCTTCCCTAGAAATATTATTTTATATATATATATTTATTCTTCAACGATCTTCTTTGACTTACCATACATCAATTTTCAAACATCAAATTATTCAGCAACCAACAGACGAATGTGTTACTATCATTTTATGAAATATAAGGGAAAAGAAAAATATAGTTTCCAAATCATCATGAATTTTCTACATTGGGTTCCGTATTACTTTATTTTCTCTTTTAAGACAACTGCTTATACTTTTGACAATATGTATCCATGTTGTCACTCTCGAGGCATCCTTGTATACAATTTATATTTGTCTCCTTTTTTTTTTTTTCATAACACCAATGTATCATTTATGGTGTACCAATATCATTGTATCTATTCTAGTCCTCCTGTTATCTTGAGAATTCATCCTTAGTAACTCCCTATGTACCTATCTACCTTATCTAGCAATACATTTATGCAAAACACATCAAACAATTATTTATGGAAACATTTAACTGAGATGTAAGAACTTTTGACAATATGAGATGAAAAAAAATTTTGGGGTCATCACTCAAAAAATGTGACATAGAAAGGAAGAAAAAATATTCAATTGATCGTGAGGAATCTACAATATTCTTATAAGACAAAGTTCCTTGCACTCTGACTACTATTTAACCATATTATTTCTGGTTATCCTTGCATACAGTGTACCATTTCCATTTCCTTTATAAGTCCAATTCATCGCTCATGGTGCTCCAATATTTTAAAATGTGGATCCTTCCTATTCCTCTTATTCTGTACTGGAAATATATCCTTATTAATTGTCCATGTACTATATCTGTGACATGTCTGTCCTTGGGATAACGTTATTTTCTTATCCAATATCCTCGGGGTGAGCAAATCTCAGTATGTCCAATTTCATCAACCATTTATTTATTTTCTCTCCTGTAATTCTGGGTATGTTATGAGTATAGTACATTGTCAATTTATTCTAACTATCTTACAACATTCTGTAATTCGTGATAAGGAATAGTCATTTGTTATACAACAATGTTCATATTACAAAGGCAATGAGCAAAAATCAAAAAAAAAAAAAAAGATATCTTCTCCAAAAATGCGGATGTATCTCTATTTCCTTAACCTCTGGGTGTAGCAATTATTCAGTCATTTTTTTTTCTCCATTATTTAATCTCCATTTTGTGTCCTTAGTACCTGTGGTTCCATGGGATTATCATAATTCATTTATGTCTCTTGTCTACTGATAATCCTTCAATAATGACTTCAAATATGGTCCTCATATGTGCAACAATCATCTGCTCTGATTTGTTCCATGGTATTCATCAAATATTCTATTATATCCTTGTCTTATCTCGTAACCACGAAAGACTAAGATTATTCCTCCTCCAATGTTAATGTGGGGGATTTTGTGCATCAACATTTCAACAAAATCTCAGCTGTGACAACATAAAGTTTCACCTTAATATAAAATGTCATCTTCATCATACATAACCTGTTGCTTCTTCATCTCATGTGTCATTAGTGGTTATCATGCGGTAATGGGGTATTTCATTTGCTAGGTCAGCATGTGCAAATGCTATTTCTTTAACATGGGCAAAGGCATCATCAACAAATAGGTGCAATTTGTTCAATCTGGGGTTAGCATATACTAATGCTCTCAAGGGATTCTTCATTTGCAGAAATTCAGCATGCGCAAATGTCATTGGGGTATTTGTGATAGGCAGTAAAATTTTTGACAGTACTAATATACATCTGGGTCTAAAATAATAATGTACATTTGAAATAATCCTGTGGAGAAAAATAGCATAACCTACAATACTAGTTTTGGGTATGAATTATGTGCTGTTGAGAGATGTCATAGTATGAACAGTATGATTGATCAAGGTGATAGATATAAAGGAGTTTAGCATAATATAGATCAAAGAAATATTAGTATGGGGTAAAAAAAAACAAAACTACTGGTGTACAGTGTCTGCATGAAAATACAGGACTCTGGATCTGCAAGGACAAGAAGTCTGGTGAATGAAACATGGAATATGATTCGTTTCAAAAGTAGAGATCAATGTTACAACAGAATAGTATGACACATGTGTTATAGGTAAAGTTGTGTAACATTCTGAATATCAAAAACTGTCTGACTAATAAGGGTGTCTGTAAACAAAGAACATTGTATCATCTGTGTCATCTTTATTTCAATAATCCAAATAAAATGTCTAACTAGAATCCTCCGTGGGCTGGTCTTGATTTCTTTCTGGGCATCATTATTCTAAGGCTGGAAAAAATAACTTTCTCAGTGAGGCTTTGACATCTTAGTCTGTAAGCAAGTCATTTGAACTGTCCAAGACTGAAAATAGAGTACATGGGGAGAGTTAGTACATTGTTAAAAATTAAGTGCACATTCGCGGTGACGGTACATGGGATGGCATGTACATTGAAGACTTGAGGGGCGTGTCTCAGCAAAGTTTTAGTAGTTCCTTCAGTTTCTCTGCCATCTCTAACCTTGCAATGTCCCGACTGCTTAGGCGAGCATCATACTGAGTAGCAGTGGTGACGGGTGTGATAGGCGACGACACTGCATTTGCTGATTGTTGGGACACTGAGGACATTGACGAATGCGGTGATGGCTTAACATCTTTTGATTGCGGTGATGGTTTCACTGTGGTAGGGGTTTGTATGGCTGGAACATCTGTTGGTTTTGAGGCAGGTATATGTTTCGCCTTGATTTTTCTTCTGACCTGGTTGTGCTGAACGTTAGCACCGGTTACAATGGGCACAGTAATTTGCACACTGTTGTTTTTGACTAGTTGAGATGAGGCTAACACTTCTCGGCTTGGTTTTGGAACATGATTGCGTTTCTTCAGAATCTTTCGTCTGATATAGTTGTGCTGTATACGCGGAATTTTGTTGCTAGGGATTGAGTCATCAGATTCTGTTTTATAGGCGCGTTTGACGCTGGAGCTGACTGGTACAAATAATGTACTATCCGCATCACTGGTTTCAATGGAACTAGCTGTATCAATGTCTGTTTCTTGTTGGTATAATTCTACCATTTTTCTGTCATTATGTTCGTTGGGGTCTGACAAAGCTATGCTGTCTTGTTCTGTTTCGTCTCCATAAAGATCGCTGGTATATGGTTCAACAATCTGCTTGGGTATAGTTTCTTCAGGATCTGATTGTTTTGAACGAGCAATCTTGTTCTTGTGGTATAGCAGTGTTTGGTTTTCACTAGTGTTAAAACTAGAACTGCCTGAACTGGGGGTGTGATAGGTATCAGCTGACGATTTATCACTGCGGGAGTAAGTTTGAGTGTGGATATAAGGTGCTTGGTTGTTGTCATCGTGTGACGTCTGAGGCATTATTTCTTCATTTCTAATGCGCAGGTCTCTGTCCTGGAGTCGATTACGCAATTCAAGTGGTGGGATATCTTCTTCGCTTTCGGACGAGTCTCGTTGTTGTCTTGCTCGATGTATTTCATCTGTGGGTGGTCTGGGTATGTGGTCGTCTTGGTAAAATTCAGAGTCTGTCGTCTCTGACTCTGATATGTCAGACGAATCTGTGCTGGATGGATTATAATTTAGGGTGGCTTTTCTGACTGGTCTTGTATTTGTCGTCAGAGGCGGAATGGGCCGGTGATTATCAATTTTTATTTGTTTTACGTGAGCTTTTGTTTGGTGTTGTTTCTCTTCATTCCAAATAATGAAGTTTACAGGCGTAGTTTGTTTCATGATTTTGTAGCCATCTAACCATCGGTCATCGAATTTTGAACTGCGTACATGTTTCTTGTAGTATACTCTGTCTCCTATTTTGTATGTTGGTAGCTTGGCTGATTTATCATGTTGTTTCTGTTTCTTGTGAAATGCCTTCTGCGTATTTCGTTGTGCAATCTGGTGAGCTTTATACTTTTCTTGAAGGATTATTTCGATGGGGTCTTCTCCCATGTATTTTTCTTTGTGGGCGAAGTAGGTTGTCTAACGGAAAGTTTGGTTCTCTTCCGTATAGCATGAGAAAGGGTGACATTCCTGTGGTATCGTTCACGTTTACTCGGATGGCTTCAAGAGCTTGGTTAATGTATAGGTCCCAGTATTGGTGGTTCCCCTTGATATATTTGCTAATAATATCATGTAGGGTGGCGTGCATGCGTTCATTTCTGCCATTTGCATTTGGGCAATAATAAGTGGTTGTAGTATGCTCAATATTCAGCTGGTGTAAGGTGGCTTTAAATGGGTTACCTATAAACTGTTTACCGTTGTCTGAAATGATTCGTTTTGGACAGCCATGCCTGGGAATGAATTCTTGTAAAAAAATTTGCGTGATGGACTGCGATGTGGCATCACTGAGTGGGTAACTTTCTGGCCAAACAGAGTATTGGTCAACTATGTGCAGGAGGTATTTGTTGCCTGATTGGGTGAGTGGGTAAGGACCTGATAAGTCAATGCTCACTGTTTGCATGGGGTAATGGGAAGGTTGCATTTCTTGAAGGGGAATTAAATGTGGCTTCATGTTTCTCAATTTACATGTTCTACAGGTGGCTACATATTCTGTAATGTCCTTGTAGAAAGTTTGCCAATAATACCTTTTCTTTATGACATCAATTGTTTTGTCTCTTCCCATGTGCCCGTTGTTATCATGAAACTGTAGCAATACTTCTGGGACTAGATGTGCTGGAATGACTTTTCTTAGTGTCCCTTCTTGTTTCTGATCAATATAGTATAGAATTCCATCCGTTGGGTGTACTGTAAAATCTTTACTTTTTGTTGGGTTTTCTTTCACGTATGTGAGCAGCTTGACAATTTCTGCATCTTTCGCTTGTTCTACTCTCATGTCAAACATCTCTTGGCTTTCTTCTTCTACTTGAGTGGCGGAATCTGAGGTACTTCTTCGACTTGATGAAGTAATTTCATTAATTTCTTTAGCATTATCGTCAATCTCTGAGGATGTGCCATCATTTTTGACTCTATTTGTTTTCACTTCAGTTTCATCATCATATTTAATCCTGGATAAGAGGTCTGCACAGGTGTTCATTTCGCCTGGGATATGTTCGATAGTGGTGTCGTAGGACTGTAAATTCATTGCCCATGTCTGTAACTTCTTTGGCTGTTCTTGTGTTTTGGTGAGCCAGTTAACCAAAGGTTGATGATCAGTTCTTATAATGAGTTTAGTTCCTCTGACGTAAAAGTCAAACTTTTGTACTGCATAGTGAATAGCATATGCTTCTTTCTCAGTGGTGGTCCACCGTTTTTGTGACTTTGACAATGCGTGGGATAGGAATGCAATGGGTTTCTCATTTGGAATGTTTGGTAGGATGGGTGTTTCATCTTCTAGTACAGGTTGGACCAAACAAGCACCAATTGCGTTATCTGAGGCATCGGCGTATAGTATCATGGGCTGAGAAATATCTGGATGTCCAAGCAGTGGGATGGTGGTTAGGGCATTTTTAGATACTCAAAGGATCTCTGGCAGTCTTCTGTCCATTTGAAGCGTGCATACTTGCGGGTAAGGGCTATCAAAGGCTCTGCTGCTCTGGAGAAATTGATGATGTGGCGTCTATAGTACCCTATTGTACCAATAAATGAGCGTGTTTGTCTCACCGTCTTGGGGCTAGGCATTTCTCTTATGGCTTTGACTTTATCTTCATCAGGTCTGACGCCATGTCTATTGATGACAAAGCCTAAATATTTTGTTTCTGTCTTTAGAAACTCACACTTCGACAGTTTTAACTTTATTTGGTGATGCCTGAGTCTATCAAACACTGTTTCAACCTTGCGGAGGTGGTCTTCCATCGTGCCTGCGGTATGTATCAGGATATCGTCTATGTATGCCAGGGCAAATGGATGTAGACCCTTTAACACTTCATCCATGAGTGACATATATGTTGCTGGAGATCCTTTTAGACCAAATGGCATAACATTCCAAAAAAAACTTCCCATATGTGAACAGAATGTGGATTTCTGTTTTGCCTCAGGTGTCATGGGGATGCACCAAAAGCCTGACCTTGCATCAAGTGTGGTAAAGTATGTAGACTTTCCTAACGTCGCAAGTAGATCGTCTATCCTGGGGAGGGGGTAGGAAATGACTTTTGTGATTTTGTTAAGGGCACGGTAGTCGCAGCAAAAGCGACTGGAGCCGTCTTTCTTTGTTACGATCACTATGGGTGAGGACCATTGGGAACGGGATCTTTCGATGATTCCTGCCTGTAGCATTTCATTTATAGACCTTTCCACGAGTTCTCTATTTTTCAAGGGCGTATGATAGGGTTTCATATGTATTGGCTCCTCTGTGGTTGTTTGAATGTCCATTGTGACAGTGTTAGTTCTGCCTAATTCCATGTCATTGAGTGCGAATACATCTTGGTGCTTTTCTACAAACGTTTTCAAACGTTGCTTATTATCTTCTGTGGCATTCAGGGTTGCAAGTAACTGAGCTATTCTCTCTCTGTATTTATGATCTGCTATGATATCTCTGGTCTGTCTTGATGCCTCCGTTTCATTCCCATAATTTTGGGACATTTTTCTTGCATCTTGTGAAAATCTCTGCTCCTGGTATGTGGCTTTCTTTTGCGTAGTTCTTTGCCGTTCATTGGGCTGTGCTTGGTACTGTCTCCTCTGCCATGTACTGTGTGCATTTCCATTTGTCACTGCATTTACTGTATATTCATTTCTTATTATATTTCTGGGGTAGTCGTTGTTGTGCCATTTTTTCTGATTATTTCTGTCGTAACTGCGCTTATCCGCGTACGTTACTGTATTTCTTCTGTTTGTGCTATAGGGCTGTCTTCTTTCCCTGGGCGAAAATTTTTCATTCTTTCTGTTTCCAACTTTGCTGCTATAGTATCCTCCTGTGGTATAGTCATATAAGAATTCTTCCTTTTCTTCGGAAATTTCAATTGGTTTTGGGACTTTATCATATCCACCTGTTTTTGAGTTATATTGATACTCCATGGGGCATGTATCACTGTCTTGTCGCTTTGGATATCCTCCTGGCAAGACAATTTCTGTTTCTCTGTTACTCTGTGATATACAGCACTTCATCTTTTCTCTTGGTGTGCTGGGGCGCAAGAATGAGTAATTATAGTCATTTTCATACTGTGGCCTTTCTCTTCTTATGTATGGACTGGTTCGTTTCTGCCATCTGGGTAGGGTATGCTGTGGTGTAACATGACTGTGACTGATGTTACTGCCTTTTTTCTGCCTTATAACTGTTTACTTTCCGTGTACTATGGTTATTTGTACTGCGATTTCGTGCATTATGTCCAGTGGGAGTGGTTGAGACAATTTGTGGATGGTCTCTATTGGTTTTGGTTTGTCTTATTGTTGACGTATCCACTTGCGCTACAACTGTGCCTCTTTTTATAGTGGTAGTTTTTCCTGACATATTCAATATCATGATGGGGAAATCTCTGGACTTCGAGACTTCAGCGATTCCCTCTGTAATTTGCAACAATGGGTCATCAATAATGCTTTCTTCTGCTAGGGGCTGTACTTGAATTGATTGCCCTGGTGTTATGTACTCAGAATTTTTTACTCTGCCTTTTGCTATGACCAGGGAGTTTGGAGCCACCGTTATGGGAGCTGTAATCCTTACTAAAGACGCTATGTGGATATCGTCCTGGAGATCTATGTACGTATTGTTGACTTTGATTTTGTGGAGGTCATAGTATATTCGAACTTTGTGTTTGTTAAAAAAATCTCTCCCTAGGATAAGATTTCTAGACATTCCTTTAGTAATGACAAATGGGTGTTCAAAATTTGTTTCGCCTAAGGAAAATTTTAGCCATGCTGTCCCAACTGAATTTAGTCTTTGTCCCGTGACTGAAGCTAGGTGTGTTTTGGACGGTTGAAATCGTACTAAGTGTTGGATCCTCTTGAACAGCTGGAACCTAATAAGGCTGATGGATGCTCCTGTATCTACCAGTGCCCTATATTGTTGGCCCTGTATAGACATGATGCAGGAACTGGGGTCCGGATGTATTTTAGTTCCATCATGCAACATTTCTTCATATTGTATTTTACTGGATGGGCCCACTTGACAATTTCTGTTCTGTGTTGTTTCTTTTGTTTTGGACCAGTTTCTGTGATTGTTGCCCTCACTAACGGTCCTGTTTAGTGAGTGGCGCGGCCGTTTCCCTGACGCATGAGGGGTTGAGGTGCGCCTCTGGTATACTGATTTCTGGTGTAATCACGTGGGGGTGGTGCGGGTTGTTGTGGTTGGTAACCTCCTCTTCTGGGTGGTGCATGATTGTAATTTGCTCTACAGGACTTGTAACCATGTCCGAGCCTACCGCATGTAAAGCATCCGTTTGTATTGACATTATTGACGTCGTTTTGCCTCTGTGTGGGGGGTCTATAATTGCGGGGTCTATCATCACGTATTCGTGGGCGAGTCCATTGCCTCCTGGTATGGTCAACTTCCATAGGCTCATGCTCATCATAGTCCCTATATTCTGGTCGGGGTTCCCTACCTGCTCTTTGTTGGAACCTTCGGTGAAGATTTTCCTCCTGTATTGCTGCTTGGATTGTTTCAGCAATAGTCTTGGTGTCTTTTCTAATAAGATGCCTTCTGATATTTTCCGCTCTAAGGCCATCGGCAAATATCCCCACTAACTGTATTTCTACATCAGGTGTGGTAGGGATTTCTCCGCAAAATGCCTCTTCTGCCATATTGAGGAATCGATCTCCAAAAAGTTGTACCGATTCATCTCTTTCCTGTTTCATGCTTCTAAGGACTGACCAAGCATGCATTTTGTCTATGATTTCCCCATATCTCTGGGTGAGCTCTTTTTTTAGGGACTCGTAGGTTTCTGTGGGGTACTGCTGGGACCTCCTTCTTAAAAAATCAGTCACGTACGAATCAGAACCTAACAGAGCGATTTTCTTTTTCTCTTCATCCGTTGTTGCCTCTGCTAGTGCCGCAAATTTATCCATGTCGGACAACCATCTTCTGAATTTTTTTTTGTTTCCATCAAACGGCTGAACAATGGATCTAACCTGTGTGAATTTCGCGTAGTTGTCATTTTTCTGTAGGGTTTCAGTAATTTGCCGTAGCGCTATTATTGTTGGTCCTTCCATATTTTGTCTGTCCTGGGGCTGCAGTGGTTGTGCTTGAGCGAATCTGTTTTCCTGTTGCTGCTGCTGTTCTACCCCAAGTTGCTGGAAATTTTCCATTAATTGATCCATCTTCGCTTCTGCTCTTTTGTAGAGGACTGGTCACTAGGCAACAAGTTGTATGTGTTTTCCTGCTCAATACCTTTTTTTTTTTTTTTTTTTTTTAATGAGGACTGATCACGGGCACCAAGTTGCAATGTGTGGCCGGGCAGGGTAGTGGGGGTTGCTGTTTAACTCGAGAGTATTAGATTTTGATTACTAGCTAGCCTGCTAGAGGTGATGATTTCTCTCTACAGACTTACAGGAATTTACCAGGTTCGGGGACAATCCTCTATGATGTTTTATTTTTAGAGCATATGGTTATTATTTGTGTTGCACCTGCAACGATTAGCTTTGGCATGATCCTTTAATAATTGGTATGATGGCTAACTGCAAACATATGATTCGTCAACAGCATTTGTGTTCAATGAAACAAATGTTTATTCAATTTCCAACAAGAACTGGGTTAAGTCAAATGGTAACCACACCAAATTTGCATAATAGCATGTTGACATTTAATAAACAAGCATAAAAAGTCAATGCATTATTTTAATGATGCAATATTCCTTATTGCATCTCGTAATCTTTTCAAGTTGCTAAAACATGGCGTGGCTCCTCTATCCTTCTAGTGTTCCTTCGTTTATTTGTTAATGTGGTCTAGATTTCACGTTTTTCTTATCTCTTCATTTCAATGAAGAGCCAAACTTTCTCTTATTCATTAGTATTCCTTAGTTTGACTTTCTCTCAGCTTAAGGACCTTCATTCTTGGTAAAAGGTTCAGATATATGCCTGGGTTTACAATTCTTTACCCAGTTTTCGAGCGTAGCTCCGTTTCAGTTATGACTGTGGGCTCTAACAGTTATTGCATGCAATTCTTAGCACTACTTACGTTTTTCGTGAATTCACAAATCATCACATTCTACATTTCGAAGTTACACAGTTGCATTAATTGTGCGAAGTCAATCTCCTCTATAGAATATCACTGAGCAAAGAGAATTACGTCTTGTCTCCACCGCTCTAAATTCATTACTGACTAAAAAAATGGCTTCGTCTCTTGTTCATTCCGGGGAAAAAAGACTCAGCCTAACCATTGGTGGGAAAATCACGTGACCAATGCTTGGCGTAAGCGAAGCTACCCTAATTAATGCTTGGCGTTACGAAGCGAAGCTTAGCCTAAAATAATGCGTGGCTTTTCGAAGCTAACCTGGTTTAATTAAACATCTGCGCCAAGACTTTTTTAATCTTCTGTTTCTATAAAAATTTATTTTATATGTTAATATAGCCTGTATCTGAAAACTTACGGTATACGCGGTTACAGAGCGTGCCAACTAGCGTGTGTACAAAAATCCGACCCATACATACGAATCTTTAACACTTAACTCCCATTACCAAATTATGACTTAACACCGATCTTCTCTCATTCTGCAGACATGGCCGAACCATCTCAGTTGGAACTATTCTACTTTGGTCTGCAGGGGTTGGGTTTTTAGGCCTTGACGTATCGTCTGGTTGCGGATCATGTCTTTTCTTGTTACTTCAACCACCTTCCTCAGATACCTCATTTCTGAGGTTTGGGTCTGGCTTTTGTGGGTTGTAGTCATTGCCCATGACTCGCATCCATATGTCAAGACTGGGACATAGGTGGAGTGGTATACAGCCATCATCGTCTTCTTACCAACTTCTCTTTTGCTGAGGAATCCTCGATTTATGGCTTGAAACATAGATAAAAAATAGAAGACACAAAACATAATTAGGTTAAAAGGTCAAGGTATTCCCTTAGCAGATACTGCCGTAGGGGAGTAAAGTGTTAGAGACTTCTCCATACCAGGGCCAGCATCGAGAGGTGGGGTGACCAGTTCCCTTCGTCGTTGCATTTTCCTTCCCTAACTCAGTCGGGTACCCATTTACAGCTGGGTAGACTGGAGCGTGTCGGTACCGTGATTCGAACCTGGCTCTTTTGCCGCGAGAGACCAGCGCTCTTATCACTCTGTCAATGTGATCTTTAAAAAAATATCAGAAGGTTTGAGATAGAACAGCTCAGTGCTTTCCATTTATTAAACATTTATATTCACTGTTGACTACCGCCTCTTTGAGTGCCCAGCACTCAATGATGTTAGGAAAATGCTCCCTCCTCGAAGGCCAGATAAGTGGAACGCCTTGTACGGAGCAAAAGAACAACCTGTTTGCACACACAGATACCGCTTAATGACACTAGGCCCAAGGGCGAGACCTCAAACGCCGCTGGGCCAATAACTACAACAACAACATATTCAGCTTAAGGATGAGACGCTGCTTTTGGGTAGGAAAATCCAAATGAAAAGAAATGGAAAACAATTTTTTTTCCAACCTGTTTACGGCGAAGCTAGGTCTTAACTGTGACATACGTCTAAGTATGACAAATGAATTTCCCTGACTCGATGGATGATAACAGAATATTGGCCTCTCATAACTTTAGAACCCCTGATCATCTGTTGTAACTTTTACCGGCATGCAGCGGTACCATCAAAGAACAGGCTGATCTTTAGAATTCAATCGCAGCGGCACACGATCTAAAGAATCAGGGGACTGGCAGCTCACAGAGTTAGCTTCTCGGGAAATTTTCGCACTCTCATGCTAGAAGCCTGAGACGGAAGAAAATCGGTAGACCGGGGAAAACGAAGGAATCGCAGCAATTAACACATCGGCGAGGTACCCCGGATTTTGCTCAAGTTCAAGAAAGGTGCGAAAATTTAACACGCCCTATTCAAGTTACATTCGAGAAGTATAAATAGAGAACTCCGAGAAACTGCATTTTATCGTTCGCTCTGACAGAATCCTAGTTGCACTAGCATAGTCGGATTCCTGCTGGATTTCATCTACCTTCGTGACTATTGGAGTGTATTCTTTCTGTGCAGACGGTAATTTATACATTAGCTTCGAGTGATCAGTGGTCGAGTTATTTCAATTGATTTCAATGGATTGTGGTGTAAATTTAACCTTATTAAATAAACCCATTTTCAAAGTTCTAGTGCAAACTAATGTTACAGCTAAAAGTATTTCCTAATACAATTGACGCGTAAATTTATTTTGCAGACGTTAAAGAGAATTATAACTTTAATACAGTTTAGTTCTGTATAGATAGATGTGCTTTTAATTGTTTTAACTCACGGGAAGTTTTCCTGATTTGTTAATTGACGAC
This sequence comes from Oreohelix idahoensis, assembly GCA_024509875.1. Classification (NCBI taxonomy): domain Eukaryota; kingdom Metazoa; phylum Mollusca; class Gastropoda; order Stylommatophora; family Oreohelicidae; genus Oreohelix; species Oreohelix idahoensis. Next base: position 89,526 of record JAMPIV010014252.1, read on the forward strand.
GCTAATAAGTAAATAGGCTAACTGTAATTTATCGCGTCAGATTATAATATGATTTGTAATGCATTTCTTGTTTTGATTATCTTTCATTCAGAACGATCATTCCACCTGCATCCCAGCAATTATTAATTATATACAGAGTTCTGCCAAACTCAATTCGATAACTCCAGTAACATATGAACTTTTTAAAGCTAAACTTGTGGCGACCTGTAATGGGCCCCGCTCCTCTGAACGTAACTGAGAATAAAGCCATTCAAGAAACACTTTAAAAATACTAGTTCATATAGAGTCCTTAAAGAAAACTGGAAGCAGAACATATTTTATTCACTGCCCCTATTTGTGAAGAAAAAACATCGATCTACTTGAACACTGTCTGTCACGTATATTCAGTGGAGTTTACCCCCTTCCCCCTGTCGTGGAATATTCTAATCCACATATATAAATTATCAAGTAAATATAAAGCCTAATAAATACATATAATAAATAAAGGAAGAAGAATGGTAAAGAACAGTGCTGTCACAATGACTGTACTCGAAATCCCCTTGTTTTCTACTGCGTATGCAAATTGTAACGTTTCACGTTGATATTAAAGGCCTTCTGCAACATACACGCGTTTCCCAAACACACAATAAAATGTGCTGCCTTTCTAAGAAAAACCTTGAAATATGCAAGTTGACCTAAATTTTAAATTCCATTCATGTCTTTTTTCTACACTATGTTACCAAGATCAAAAGACAGATGGACAAAAGGATAGCGAGAAGGGAGAGGCAGAAAGCCGAACACTAAACACGCTTCGCGCGATACACAAATGCTGCCATCACGCGTGTAAGACTACATGCACTAACTTTTTTTCAGACGGACAGTGATAAAATACATTACCCATCCCAGAGTTAGGTTTATAAATCCTGAAAAACTCTTATTAGAAAAGATAACATTAGATGGGTTTACGGTTGAAAACATAACAGTACCCAGACAGCACATCTTCGAAACAGGAGGTAGAAAATACATATTTTGAACGCAGCCACGTAGCTCTTTTAAATTTGGATATTTGGGTTCCTTAGGGCTTGCTGACAAAGAATATGTAAAACGTTACGCAAATAGTCCAGGAATTAATAAATTATACCCAAAATAAAATAGTGGGGATGCCTGACAGCATGGAATCATTTCTGCTCATAAAATTTTTTTATAACGTGTTTGAAAAAAAAATCTTACGTTACAGAATTAGCCTACCATGTAAACTCCAAATTGATTGGAGCGCAACAAATGAAAGACTAACCACGATTGGTCGGGCTATAAATACTATCTTTCGTTGTTAGGGGAGACGTGAAAAGGTAACATTTTTTTCAAACACTTGTCGAAACGTGGCCTCATTGGCTAGACTCGCTGATATACTCACTTAGGAGCGTTAGTTCGAGACCACTAGTGCAAATAATCTTGATAAAGCAACAGTGCGTTGAAGCCAGCTCATATTTGTGTTAAATAAAAGCCTGGAACATAAGCAGATGGGAATTTGTGCCAGTAATTGTGCCAGAATTCATTGCTAATCAACGTATCTGTGTTTATTTCCATGAAATTGTGGTAAGCTTGAACCATTCAGTATCTTTTAATGAAAATTGAATGTAAATTGTTAATTTATGCCTGTATATATATGTGTAGTTCAGTGGCAAACAGGAGATAAAGCCTATAATGCTCCAGCCTGAACAGAGGGTGTCGGAGGGAAGTAAAACGGCATGGAATGGCCAAATAGTACACTGACACCTGGATGATTGATTAGACAGAAATAATGCTGGAAGTGCAGAGGCGTGGTAACCATTAAGGAGGTAAATACTGGTATAAAGTATTTCAGATAAAGCTGACAGTTGGCCTAACGCTCTGAACTCAATGTTTGTGTTGTATTGTGCTCAGTGTAGAACTAGAGTATCAATTAGTTATGAAGTAGAAGGTACATCCTTCTTGTTTACAGGGACCGTGGTCTTGATGGTATTGAGCAGCACCTGGTCAGAGCTTTGCTGAATCCAGAGTCGGACAGCATACTCCTTGGTCCATTTAGCTATCAGTGAGGTGTCTCCAGAGCCCAGAGGAGAATTCGAGCAGAGGAGTCCTTCCCTGCCGCCATCACGCAAGATAAGCTGATTTGGCCAGCTGAGCTCAACATTATGTCCCCTCATCTTGAAATGACTTTGTAAAAATAACATTCAGAGGGGAATTTAATTGTCTTAATATCAGGAACTGAGAACATCTCCAATACTAGTCCCAAAAGACAAACTATTGAAGTCATGATGACAAATACCAACAGAGCTTGAACAAAACAAAACCAGTATTACCTCATATTACTACTACACAACTGACACACATAGGATATTTTTAATAATATATGTCACTACAATATTCATATTGATAAAGTCTGTACATATACTTGTAATTAAAATTGATTGTGATTCCTGGTTCCTTTGTATTTGAATCAGGACACATATACCTTTATGATAACCATGAATACATATTGTTATTTGAAAAGTTATCAGTGACTCCTTAAGATATTCTCATAGAGTGTTATATGTATGTGAGTGTCACAGTGTTGTCAAGAGTAGTGGATTAAATTAAATTGTTTATCTGTCTGTTGTTGTGACTTACACTTCATCATACACATACCCTAGACACATAACGTAGTCATCACACTATTCCAGAATAATTCTGACTGAGATATATAGATATGTGGTAGCAAGTAAGGTTATCTTTAATACACTACTCTTAATAGATATAGATACCTTCACAGCTGATCTCAGTCAGTACACTAAGTCCCCTATAAATATTTATAACATCCCACTTCACCACATATATTGGGGTCTCGCTCTTGGGATTTTGAATCTTTCCCTATTAAAAATATTGGGGGGTAATTCACTTCAGGGAATATAAGAATTAAAAGGTATCCTTGGGTGGAATTAAATAAGGTTGAGCTCACGGTGCCTGTGTTGTCCATTAGATATATTTAGAGATTAAATTGTTGGTTAGACATTGTAGAAATTTACCTGATAGACAATGGCGGACCTGGCCAAGTTTCGATCTGCTGCTGTACAGACTGCAAAAGAGTTAGGATTAGATGGGCAAGTTATGGTTGCCTATGTCACTACGGAATGTGACAAATTTATTGAACGCGAAGAAAGAAGGTTTGAAGCCGAAAGAAAGTTAGAGGCTGAAAGGGAAATTAAGAGGTTACAATTTGAGGCTGAGGCTGAGACTAAGAGGTTGCAGATTGAGGCTGAGGCTAAGAAATTGGAAGCAGAAAGAGAAGACAAAAGATTAGCTGTAGAAAGAGAAGAGAAGAAATTAGCTGCAGAAAGAGAAGAGAAGAAATTAGCTGTAGAAAGAGAAGAGAAGAAATTAGCTGCAGAAAGAGAAGAGAAGAAATTAGCTGCAGAAAGGGAAGAGAGGAAATTAGCTGCAGAAAGGGAAGCAGAAAAGGAGGAGAAGAGATTACAAAGGGAACATGAGTTAAGACTAAGGGAGTTTGAGTTTCAAGGCCATGCTCCTGAAAATGGTGCCAGTCCCTTTGCCTCTGATGCCCCTGCTAGCCAAGGAGCCTCAACCTCAGCTATGAACTTTCATTTAGATCATTTTGTTGAGAAAGACGATGATATTGAGAGCTATATAAATAGATATGAACTATTAGCTACCACGTATGGGTTAGAGAGAGAAAGGTGGAGCTTAAAGTTATCTCAGGGACTTCGTGGGGCAGCTTATGAAGTTTTTGCAAAAATGAGCAGAGGTGATCAGGAAAATTATGACATGCTAAAGCAGGCTCTTTTGTTAAGGTATGAAAAGAATGCAGAATTTTATAGGAAAAAATTTAGGAATGCTAAACTACTGTCAGGTGAAACCTATCACCAGTTCTCTGCACGACTAGAGACATACTTGGAGAAATGGACTTCTCTGGGGAAAACCCAAGATCTTAAGGAAATGGTCCTTATAGAGCAACTAAGAGAGTCCATGGCTCCAGACCTGAGAAAGTTTCTCATGGAACAAGGTGCAGAGAGGCTGGGTGAGTTGCTAAATGTTGCTGAAAGGTATCAAGCAGCTCAAGCAGAGGTAACAGGTAATAAAAAGAAACAAGTGGATAACTTTAGGGCACCACAGAACTTTAATAAATTTGATCCTAGGGATCAAAATAAAGGTAAGCACCAATTTGATAGGCCACGGTATGACAATAAAAATAAATTCCCACAATTCGATGAAAGGAAATATAATGAAAGAAAATCTTTCAACCAAGGAAAAAGGTGGTGTAAGAATTGTCAGATGGACAATCATGACACTGACCGTTGCAGAAGGAAACCTGTGTATATGGCAACCCTTCAGGTCAGGTCGACCTCAAGACAGGAGGAGGATATTATGTTGGATACCACTCCAGAAGAGATGAGGAAGGCACAGGCTGGGGATAAAACACTCAAGCCTTGTTTCAGAAAATTGTCAACTTGTCATACAACTCCAGGCAAGGGAGATTTTTACATGAAAAACAAGTTGATGTATAGGAAGACTGGAGCTAGATCCAAAGGTCAAGGACAGCTGGTTCTTCCAAAAAGATATAGGGCAGACTTAATAAGGAGCCTACATGTGAAACCAGATGGGGACCATGAGAAGATAGGTACCATCATTCAAAAGGTGGCTCACAATTATTATTGGCCCAAAGCAAGATGGGACATTGAGAATTTTGTAGAAAGGTGTAGCATAGCCCATGAGGGAACACCCACAAGTGGGAACATGGATCAGGACCTGGACACGCCACGGGGCAAAATTAGGCCTGACAATAAAAGGAAAAATAGATTTGATAAGGTGGACCAAATGGAATGGGAAGCCCCTTTTCACGGACAAGCTTCACTTAACTGTTTTACAATGGCCACTATGCGGAGAGTGCAAAAAGATGTCTTACCCCAGGATAAGCCGAAAATCCCTCAATCGGACTTAAACAAACTGGAGGAAGAGGATGTAGAGAGGAAATCTCTCATCAAGAATTTTAAGAGGGGAGAAAGCCCCAAAAGAAAAATTGGTAGCGGTCGTTTTGTGAATGATAATTCTGGGAGGAAAAATCATCACTATAAAGCTTCGAGTGGAAGAGACCATACCGGTGCATGGACAAATAGGTCCACACAATTAAAGGTCCATATGTAGCTATGTTAAGAACGTGGACTGATGAAAAGGCAGAGGAAAACATTACATCTTCATACCAATATGTGAATGAGCTGACCACTCGGTTAAAAACTGGCTGGAAACTTGCCAATGAAAATTTGAAACAAGCCAGGAAGAAACATGCTGCCTATTATAACAGGAAGGCGAAGGACAGAAATTTGGCTGTGGGAGAGAAAGTACTGCTTCTTTTGCCTGGGAGTCAGAATAAGTTACAAATTGGATGGCAGGGTCCATATACAGTTTTAGAGAAGGTGTCTAGAACAAATTATAAGATAGATAAGAAGGGGAAAGAAAAAATCTATCATGTGAATCTCCTGAAGAAATATTTGGAAAGAGAACATCAGGAAGAGACACACTTGTTGACCTTGTCCATCGCCATGGAGATGAAAAAAGGAACCACTTTCATCATTTGAATATCCATTACACCCCTGTGAGACAGCAGCACAGGTGAAAATCAGTACACATTTAACGAAAACTCAGAAAGAGAGAGTGCAACAGGTTCTAAATAATCATGCAGAGGTGTTAACAGACCGACCAGGGCATACAAACCTATTGGAATATGATATGAAACTAATAGACTCCACACCTGTCTGTATGAAACCATATTCGATTCCGTTTGCTAAGGAGAAAGCTTTGAAGGAAGAGATAGACTATCTATTGAAGGAAGGAATTATTTCGCACAGTGAGTCTTCGTATAGTTCCGGTGTGGTACTCTTAAGGAAGCCCTCTGGAGAACATAGACTCTGTATAGATTACAGGAGACTGAATGCTATTACAGAAGGACAGGTGGATCCATTGCCGGATACAAATCAGCTGTTTGCCAGGCTAAATAAAGCTAAATATTTCTCAAAAGTGGATCTGAGTAAAGGATACTATCAGATTCCAGTAAAGCCTGAGGTTAGACCATACCTAGCTTTTAGTACCTCAGAAGGACACTATGAGTTTAATAGATTGCCATTTGGATTGAAGAATGCGCCTAGTGTCTTCTCTAGAATGATGAGAAAATTATTGGATCCTCTGAATAATCCCTGTATAACAAATTTTATGGATGATATCCTTATAGCAACAGAAACATTTGAGGAACACATTGACTCTCTGAACATGCTGTTTGATCGACTTAGGGAGGCAAATTTAACAGCCCGACCAACCAAATGTTGCGTTGGATGTAAAGAATTGGAATTTTTGGGACACACAGTTTATCAGGGAAACATGACCCCTGACCCAAAGAATTTAGAGAAACTACAGAAAGCCCCGAGACCACAAACCAAGAAGGACGTGAGATCCTTTGTCTCATTATGTGGTTTCTACCAGAAGTATATCAAAAACTTTAATTCCATATGTGCACCGTTAACTGAATTGACACGTAAAGGACATCCAGATCGCATTACATGGACACCACAATGTGAAATGACTTACCAAGAATTGAAGGAAAAGCTCACAAGTAAACCCATTTTGAAATTACCTGACTTAAGTCAAGAATTCATTGTAAGGACGGATGCCAGTAATATTGGGCTAGGAGCAACTCTACTACAGAAATCAGATGCATTGGATGGGGAATTAAGCCCAGTGGCATATGCTAGCAGAAAGTTGAATAAAGCTGAAATCAATTACTCAACTAGCGAAAAGGAATGTCTTGCAGTAATATGGGCAATAAAGAAATTCAATATTTATCTATATGGGAAGGCATTTAAGTTGCAAACAGACCACAAACCTTTATCGTTTCTAGCACAGGCTAAGCTTGAGAACTCTAGGTTACTCCGATGGTCTTTACTTCTGGCTCCATATAATTTTAGCATTGAGTATATATCTGGAAAAACCAATTTGGGAGCGGATTTTTTAAGCCGCCATCCGTGTGATGAGAATCACCGTAAACCCCAGAAATAATAATAAATTTCTCTATGTGAATATAGAATAAAGGACTGACATATAATGTCTGTTTTAAGAGGGGAGGTGTCGTGGAATATTCTAATCCACATATATAAATTATCAAGTAAATATAAAGCCTAATAAATACATATAATAAATAAAGGAAGAAGAATGGTAAAGAACAGTGCTGTCACAATGACTGTACTCGAAATCCCCTTGTTTTCTACTGCGTATGCAAATTGTAACGTTTCACGTTGATATTAAAGGCCTTCTGCAACATACACGCGTTTCCCAAACACACAATAAAATGTGCTGCCTTTCTAAGAAAAACCTTGAAATATGCAAGTTGACCTAAATTTTAAATTCCATTCATGTCTTTTTCTACACTATGTTACCAAGATCAAAAGACAGATGGACAAAAGGATAGCGAGAAGGGAGAGGCAGAAAGCCGAACACTAAACACGCTTCGCGCGATACACAAATGCTGCCATCACGCGTGTAAGACTACATGCACTAACTTTTTTTCAGACGGACAGTGATAAAATACATTACCCATCCCAGAGTTAGGTTTATAAATCCTGAAAAACTCTTATTAGAAAAGATAACATTAGATGGGTTTACGGTTGAAAACATAACAGTACCCAGACAGCACATCTTCGAAACAGGAGGTAGAAAATACATATTTTGAACGCAGCCACGTAGCTCTTTTAAATTTGGATATTTGGGTTCCTTAGGGCTTGCTGACAAAGAATATGTAAAACGTTACGCAAATAGTCCAGGAATTAATAAATTATACCCAAAATAAAATAGTGGGGATGCCTGACAGCATGGAATCATTTCTGCTCATAAAATTTTTTTATAACGTGTTTGAAAAAAATCTTACGTTACAGAATTAGCCTACCATGTAAACTCCAAATTGATTGGAGCGCAACAAATGAAAGACTAACCACGATTGGTCGGGCTATAAATACTATCTTTCGTTGTTAGGGGAGACGTGAAAAGGTAACATTTTTTCAAACACTTGTCGAAACGTGGCCTCATTGGCTAGACTCGCTGATATACTCACTTAGGAGCGTTAGTTCGAGACCACTAGTGCAAATAATCTTGATAAAGCAACAGTGCGTTGAAGCCAGCTCATATTTGTGTTAAATAAAAGCCTGGAACATAAGCAGATGGGAATTTGTGCCAGTAATTGTGCCAGAATTCATTGCTAATCAACGTATCTGTGTTTATTTCCATGAAATTGTGGTAAGCTTGAACCATTCAGTATCTTTTAATGAAAAATTGAATGTAAATTGTTAATTTATGCCTGTATATATATGTGTAGTTCAGTGGCAAACAGGAGATAAAGCCTATAATGCTCCAGCCTGAACAGAGGGTGTCGGAGGGAAGTAAAACGGCATGGAATGGCCAAATAGTACACTGACACCTGGATGATTGATTAGACAGAAATAATGCTGGAAGTGCAGAGGCGTGGTAACCATTAAGGAGGTAAATACTGGTATAAAGTATTTCAGATAAAGCTGACAGTTGGCCTAACGCTCTGAACTCAATGTTTGTGTTGTATTGTGCTCAGTGTAGAACTAGAGTATCAATTAGTTATGAAGTAGAAGGTACATCCTTCTTGTTTACAGGGACCGTGGTCTTGATGGTATTGAGCAGCACCTGGTCAGAGCTTTGCTGAATCCAGAGTCGGACAGCATACTCCTTGGTCCTTTTAGCTATCAGTGAGGTGTCTCCAGAGCCCAGAGGAGAATTCGGGCAGAGGAGTCCTTTCCTGCCGCCATCACGCCAGATAAGCTAACTTGGCCAGCTGAGCTCAACATTATGTCCCCTCATCTTGAAATGACTTTGTAAAAATAACATTCAGAGGGGAATTTAATTGTCTTAATATCAGGAACTGAGAACATCTCCAATACTAGTCCCAAAAGACAAACTATTGAAGTCATGATGACAAATACCAACAGAGCTTGAACAAAACAAAACCAGTATTACCTCATATTACTACTACACAACTGACACACATAGGATATTTTTAATAATATATGTCACTACAATATTCATATTGATAAAGTCTGTACATATACTTGTAATTAAAATTGATTGTGATTCCTGGTTCCTTTGTATTTGAATCAGGACACATATACCTTTATGATAACCATGAATACATATTGTTATTTGAAAAGTTATCAGTGACTCCTTAAGATATTCTCATAGAGTGTTATATGTATGTGAGTGTCACAGTGTTGTCAAGAGTAGTGGATTAAATTAAATTGTTTATCTGTCTGTTGTTGTGACTTACACTTCATCATACACATACCCTAGACACATAACGTAGTCATCACACTATTCCAGAATAATTCTGACTGAGATATATAGATATGTGGTAGCCAGTAAGGTTATCTATAATACACTACTCTTAATAGATATAGATACCTTCACAGCTGATCTCAGTCAGTACCCTAAGCCCCCTATAAAAATTTATAACCCCCCACTTCCCCCCCCCCCCCCCCCCCCCCGAAGAAGAACTTACCTCAGTGTTTTTCTTAACTTGTGACATTACGGAAAAAGGAAGTTATCTCCACCAGCTGTGCCAATTTTAGGAACCACACCATACCTCACGCCTAGCCAAGTGCCTGTGACATTCTTTAGGAACTTTATCTAATAAATAAACAGTACCGTTAAACTTCAACGTCCAGCTATTTCGGGACACTTTGTTAACTTCAACAAACCCCAAATCTGGGGCTGTACACGGAAGAAAATACTTTTACCTAAGCCAAGGCTTAGTGCTGTTTTTTTATGTATTTCCTATGAAGTGCCAGAATTCACCTTTCGGTAAGTCTGCGTGTGTGTTTGTGGGGATGGCCAGCCCTAGTATGTTTTTTTGAATGAAAGGAGATTTATCTTTTCTTTACCCTTTTAATTAGTTCGACGTTGTACTAAGGTGCATTATATTCCTTGTACGGGATCTCTCCTAGCGGGATCGGGTAACTGTGTTCCTTCCCCCTCCAGTAAATTTGTTGATTTAAAGGGAGACAATTGAGACCCTAGCTTTTCCTCTACACCCCCCCCCCTTTTTCTGTAACCCCTTGCCTCAGAGTAATAACTTTACCAGTGGGTTAAATTGCCTATCTCTGATCACCCTCCCCTTTCTTGTCTTTGGGACCGGGTTTTGTCTGTTAGTAAATATAAACGGGAAACGGTGGATGGGATATTTCTCCTCAAAAACCCCTCTTCCCTTGTTATATTTGTATTCTGTAACCTTTGATTTTTGACTGTAAATGTACAATTATGTGTGAGTCCTTTATGATAATAAAGGTATTAATCATTAATTGTGTTGGTTGTCGGTTGGCCTAAAACTCCAAACATTTCCATCTGTGTAGGCTGTATTCATGTACGTTGAGCGACAGAATCACCAAATCGGTGAGCGCGCCTGAGCGACTGGAACTGACAAACAATTGTTTGTGCAGAAGAGAGATAGGAGTAGTCTGTGAGAAAACAGATATTGTCGTAATAAGAGACTGTCCTTGCTCCTTCCCAGCGCTTGTGAATCTACTACCTCATTCTCCCAAATCCTTATTCTCACAGAGCCTTCAATATCACTTTACACTCTAAAGGGACCAATATTCATCAGCACCCTCTCAGATAAAAATTACGACAATATATGGTTAGCTCGTTCGAGATTCTGAACTTAGTCAAAATAGAGTGTGGTTGATTGTCTTTGTGAAGTAGGGTATAATCTTTAAAAGTATTACTTCCCCTAGACCAAGCCGTTCAGTATTTTGGGCCAACCACACAATAATTAAGACAGGTTTGTTTTTCCACAGGAACAGGCAGTTAGTGATAATAAAAGATTGTCACATTTGTATTCTCTGGCAGAGGGAATTGAAAATTTTGGTTATATAATTGCTGGGACTGCGTGATTGTTTTACAATCACTAAAGGTTATGAAGCGTTTGAGTTGAGCTAAGCTAAAGACGGATTGTTCTGATTTTTTAAAATTAAGTTAACTACGTCTCATCTCAAAAATTGTCTTCAGGGACGGAGTTTGTTGTTAGAGAATTAACATTTTCTGGGAAAAAAAATTTTTTTTTTTTTTCCTTTTAAATTGTTTAATATAAATTTTTCTCTACTGTTAGTAAGAGTAGATTCTTTTCTAGTGTAACTTACCATTTAATTGGCATAGTTGCTTGCGTTACGAGTCTTAAGTGACAATAATAGCGGCGATAAGTTAACACACGAGGCCATTCAGTAAATTTTTTACTTTGTTTTTCTCGTAGCGGCTTTGAGTTTTTCCCCTTCTTGTTCCATCTTACTATTCTCTAGTCTTAGAAGCATCCAGTTCTTTGACAATGGCTGAGAGAATTAGGATAAGATCCATTTTGAGACAGGAAGCGAAAGACTCAGGATTAGACACAGAAGCCGCGAATCTGTTTATCACCCAGGAACTGCAAATATATGACGCGGAGCAACAAAGAGCAGAAGCAGAGAGGAAGGAAGAGAAACAAAGGGCAGAAGCTGAGAGGAAGGAAGAAAAAGAGAGAGAAGAGAGGGCAGAAGCTAGGAAGAAAGAAGCGGACGATCGTCAATTGGAACAGAAGAAAATTGAGGCAGAAATGGAAGCCCGCAGAGAGAGAGAAAGAGAGAGGGAAAGACAACATGAATTAGCGCTCAAGGCTTTAGAGAGTCGGAGTGCCTCTACTTCAAATAATGGAGAGCCGTCTTCGCCCCAGTCTCAAACAATGGATCTCTCCAGCACTCAGTCTGCCCAATTAACTGCGATGTCTTTTGCTTTAGAGTCTTTTCCTAGCCCTAACGAAAAAATTGACAGCTACCTAGAAAAATTCGAAAGGCTCGCAAATCTGTATGGGTTAGAGAGTTCCCGCTGGGCACTGAAACTTTCAACGTCACTAAAAGCGAATGCTTATGACGTATACACAAAGCTGGGACCGAACCAACATGATTACGACATGCTTAAGAAGGCCTTGCTAGAGCGGTTCGAAATGACCGCCCGAAAATTTCTGCAAATGTTCAGAAACAGCCGAACAGAGAGCACGGAAACATTCCCACAATTCTCTTCACGTCTCACGGGCTATTTGACAAAGTGCATTGAATTATCTGACCTACCTCTTACATATGAGGGACTACTTGAACTTGTTCTTGTGGAACAGATAAAGGCAACTCTGTCAAACGAAACCCGTAGATTTTTGGCTGAACAGGGCGCAGTCAGGCTTGAGGACATACTCAATAAGGCCGAACGCTATACCAATGCAATGGCCGAACTTCCCAGCACTAAACGTAAACCCACAGATGAGCCATCTCGTAAACAAAATCTAGAGCAGTCATCCTATTCCTCTAATTCCTCTCAGAATTATAACCAACGAGAAAATAATACCCAGAGACCTCCCCAGGAAAAATCGAAATTCTACAAAACCCGACCCCCCCCCCCCCCCCAACAACAATTCTGATCAACCCACCAAGCCTACGTGGCAGCGCGGCCACCAAGGTCAAGGAAAAGGAAAGACCCCTACACCAGGAACGTCTGATCAGGGCAAACAAACCGGTCCAAACCGCGTTGGATGTTTGCATACAGCCTCGAAAGGTAGAGTCAATGTCAGTGATTCTCAACCTGAGGGGGACCGACCCTCAACTCGAGGAACTGTAATTTTGAATGGTACCTCAACCACTTGTCTCTTTGACACTGGATTAAGTTTTAGTTGTATTGTTGCTAGACACCTAGTCAAACCAGGTCAGGAGACAGAGGAAACCGTCAAACTTAGTGGAGTGTTTAAGAGTGATGCGCCCAGGACGCTGCCTATCGCACTGGTAGAAATACACTCTGACTTTGTCAGAGGAGTTATAAAAGCGGCCATTATGGATGATCCTATCTACCCAGTTATCCTGGGATGTAGATATGTGTTTATTGGGAGACCAAAGGAGCCGATTGTGGCAGCGGTAACCACAAGAGGGCAAGCCAAGAAGGAGAGGGAGCCTGCGCCAAATTTGTTGCCGAACGAACTGAAGGAGGCGCAACAAAAAGGACCCTACTCTGGAGCTCTGCTTTAAAAAACTGCCCATGGCTAAGGACCCCAGACACAACGGAGACATCTTTTCTAAGGATGGCGTATTGTATCGTAGAACGGGCAACCCGGACACGGGGAATAACCAGCTCCTAGTACCGACGCAGTACCGAAGCCAGATCTTAGAGATGGGGCACTCTCTTCCCTTTAGCGGACATATGGGGCAAAACGCCACTATTCAGCGAATAAAAACCCACTATTGGTGGCCAGGAATGAACTCTGACATTATCAGGTATGTGAAATCCTGCGCCCAGTGCCAACGGGTAGCACCCAAGCACTTGACACCCCCAGTACCCATGGGGCAAATGCCAATAGTAGGGACTCCATTTGAACGGGTTGCTGTCGACATCATTGGACCCCTGGAAAGGACCAAAAGAAAGCACAGGTTCATCCTGACTTTAGTCGACACTTGCACAATGTGGGCCGAAGCTGTACCGCTAACATGCACTAATTCCAAGCATGTTGCAGAAGCCCTCGTGCAAATCTTTACACGGTTGGGATTCCCTCAACAAGTTTTGACGGACAATGGATCCCAATTCCGTAGCCTGTTAATGGAGGAGATCTTTAAGATCTTGAGGGCCAAACATATCCACACAAGTCCCTACCATCCGGCCGGAAATGGGCTCGTGGAACGTTTTAATGGCAGCCTCACCACCATGTTACGTAAGCTGGGTCAGGAGAAACCGGAAGACTGGGACCTATATATATCGGCTGCCTTATTCGCCTACCGAGAGGTTCCCCAAGCGTCTACGGGATTCCCGCCTGCTACACTTTTATTTGGCAGACCTATAAAGGGGCCATTAGAAGCCTTACTTCGGTCCCTGACAGACCAAAAGGCTGACGAGACAGTCGTCTCTGCAAGCAAGTATGTATCTGAGCTCAAGGAAAGGCTAAAGCTAGGATGGGATCTAGCTACAACCAACCTTACGAAAGCCCGCGCTAAACACGCTAAAAGATACAACAAAGCTGCAAAAGAGAGAGAGCTCCAACCAGGGGAGAAAGTTTTGTTGCTACTCCCAACCGGAAGCAATAAACTTCGCATCGGATGGCAAGGGGCCGTTTACCGTCCTTAAAAAGATCTCACGTACCAATTACAAGATCTCCATCAAAGGAAAGGAGAAGGTCTTCCACATAAATCTGCTAAAGAAATATTTGGAAAGACCGGTGCCATCCTCCGAGCATCTCCTGGCTGTCGCCATAGCAACGGAAGACGAGGAAGATGATGATGGTTGCATGGAGTATCCACTGCAACCCACAGAATCCTTTAAAGATGTCAAGTTCGGCGACAATCTCTCACCAGAACAACAAACAGAAACCAGGGCTCTACTAAAACAGTACAGTGCAGTCTTAACGGATGTACCTGGTCGAACAAATCTCATTGAATTTGATATGAAATTAACAAACGAGACCCCTGTTCAAAAACCAGAGTTTACCCCATCCCGTACGCTAAAGCGGATGCACTTCGCGGAGAAATAGACAAGCTGCGTCAGGCAGGAATTATCAGTGAGTCTACATCTCCTTACAGCTCGAGTGTAGTGCTGTTGCAGAAGCCCAATAAGGAAGTTCGGCTGTGCATTGATTACAGGTTGCTAAACGCTGTAACGGAATTCCAGCCCGAACCTCTCCAAACTGTTTCTGAGTTGTTCACCAAGCTCAGCAAAGCAAAGATCTTCTCCAAGATTGACCTCAGTAAAGGTTATTATCAAATACCAGTCAAGGAGGAAATTAAACCTTTGTTAGCTTTCAGCACTAGCGAAGGACATTACACATTTAATGTGATGCCGTTCGGTTTGCATAACGCACCAGGAGTGTTCACCAGGATGATGAGGAAGCTTCTAGAGCCTTTGCAAAGTCCCCATATCCATAATTTCATGGATGACATATTAATTGCATCGGAAACCTATGAAGAACATATTGCTACGGTTGCTATGCTCCTCAGGAGACTACAGGAAACGGGTCTCACAGCCAGACCTAGCAAATGTCTCATCGGGTTTGAACAGTTAGACTTCCTGGGGCATACTATTTCTCACGGATGCAGTTGGCCTATTAAGAAGAACGTGGAGAAAATTGTGGCAGCAAAAAGACCCCGAACGAAGAAAGACGTACGTTCCTTCATATCGCTATGTGCATACTATCAGAAGTACATCCAGAACTTCAACGGACTGACGGCACCTCTGACTGACCTCACCAAGAAAGGTTGTCCTGATAAGGTCATGTGGAATCAAAAGTGCGAACATGCATACAGCACTTTGAAAGGACAGTTGTCGGCATACCCCATCCTAAGGTTACCTGACCTTAAGAAACCTTTCATACTGAGAGTTGATGCGTCAGGTCAGGGCATCGGGTCAACATTGCTGCAAGCCGATGACAGTGACCTGAACATGCTATTTCCAGTTGCCTATGGCAGTCGGAAACTGAATAAAGCGGAACGCAACTACAGTGTCGTTGAAAGAGAATGTCTCGCTCTGATTCATGGCATCAGACGCCATCATGAGTTTCTGTATGGTACTTCTTTCACGGTGCAAACAGACCATGCTCCACTAGCTTTCCTGGGTGCCAAGAAGGAATTCAACGCAAGGATAATGCGTTGGGCCTTGCTATTGAGTGTTTATTCCTTCAAAGTGGAATATATTCCAGGAAAACAGAATGTCGGAGCTGACTTCTTGAGTAGAAACTGGACCACGGAGGAAGAGGAGAAAATCGACGATGCCAATCATCCAAAAGCTACCGATCAGGGCAGCTTCATTGTCATAAATGAAACATGAAAACGAGTTTCCATGTCTCAAAAGTGGGGACGATTGTGACGTACGTCTAAGTATGACAAATGAATTTCCCTGACTCGATGGATGATAACAGAATATTGGCCTCTCATAACTTTAGAACCCCTGATCATCTGTTGTAACTTTTACCGGCATGCAGCGGTACCATCAAAGAACAGGCTGATCTTCAGAATTCAACGTGGAGCGGCCGCGATCTAAAGAATCAGGGAACTCGCAGCTCACAGAGTTAGCTTCTCGGGAAATTTTCGCACTCTCATGCTAGAAGCCTGAGACGGAAGAAAATCGGTAGACCGGGGAAAACGAAGGAATCGCAGCAATTAACACATCGGCGAGGTACCCCGGATTTTGCTCAAGTTCAAGAAAGGTGCGAAAATTTAACACGCCCTATTCAAGTTACATTCGAGAAGTATAAATAGAGAACTCCGAGAAACTGCATTTTATCGTTCGCTCTGACAGAATCCTAGTTGCACTAGCATAGTCGGATTCCTGCTGGATTTCATCTACCTTCGTGACTATTGGAGTGTATTCTTTCTGTGCAGACGGTAATTTATACATTAGCTTCGAGTGATCAGTGGTCGAGTTATTTCAATTGATTTCAATGGATTGTGGTGTAAATTTAACCTTATTAAATAAACCCATTTTCAAAGTTCTAGTGCAAACTAATGTTACAGCTAAAAGTATTTCCTAATACAATTGACGCGTAAATTTATTTTGCAGACGTTAAAGAGAATTATAACTTTAATACAGTTTAGTTCTGTATAGATAGATGTGCTTTTAATTGTTTTAACTCACGGGAAGTTTTCCTGATTTGTTAATTGACGACGCTAATAAGTAAATAGGCTAACTGTAATTTATCGCGTCAGATTATAATATGATTTGTAATGCATTTCTTGTTTTGATTATCTTTCATTCAGAACGATCATTCAACCTGCATCCCAGCAATTATTAATTATATACAGAGTTCTGCCAAACTCAATTCGATAACTCCAGTAACATATGAACTTTTTTAAAGCTAAACTTGTGGCGACCTGTAATGGGCCCCGCTCCTCTGAACGTAACTGAGAATAAAGCCATTCAAGAAACACTTTAAAAATACTAGTTCATATAGAGTCCTTAAAGAAAACTGGAAGCAGAACATATTTTATTCACTGCCCCTATTTGTGAAGAAAAAAAACATCGATCTACTTGAACACTGTCTGTCACGTATATTCAGTGGATTTTCCCCCCCCCCCCCTCCCCACCCCACCCCCCGAAGAAGAACTTACCTCAGTGTTTTTCTTAACTTGTGACATTACGGAAAAAGGAAGTTATCTCCACCAGCTGTGCCAATTTTAGGAACCACACCATACCTCACGCCTAGCCAAGTGCCTGTGACATTCTTTAGGAACTTTATCTAATAAATAAACAGTACCGTTAAACTTCAACGTCCAGCGATTTCGGGACACGTTGTTAACTTCAACAAACCCCAAATCTGGGGCTGTACACGGAAGAAAATACTTTTACCTAAGCCAAGGCTTAGTGCTGTTTTTTTATGTATTTCCTATGAAGTGCCAGAATTCACCTTTCGGTAAATCTGCGTGTGTGTTTGTGGGGATGGCCAGCCCTAGTATGTTTTTTTTAATGAAAGGAGATTTATCTTTTCTTTACCCTTTTAATTAGTTCGACATTGTACTAAGGTGCATTATATTCCTTGTACGGGATCTCTCCTAGCGGGATCGGGTAACTGTGTTCCTTCCCCCTCCAGTAAAATTTGTTGATTTAAAGGGAGACAATTGAGACCCTAGCTTTTCCTCTACCCCCCCCCCCCCCTTTTTCTGTAACCCCTTGCCTCAGAGTAATAACTTTACCAGTGGGTTAAATTGCCTATCTCTGATCACCCCCCCCCCTTTCTTGTCTTTGGGACCGGGTTTTGTCTGTTAGTAAATATAAACGGGAAACGGTGGATGGGATATTTCTCCTCAAAACCCCCTCTTCCCTTGTTATATTTGTATTCTGTAACCTTTGATTTTTGACTGTAAATGTACAATTATGTGTGAGTCCTTTATGATAATAAAGGTATTAATCATTAATTGTGTTGGTTGTCGGTTGGCCTAAAACTCCAAACATTTCCATCTGTGTAGGCTGTATTCATGTACGTTGAGCGACAGAATCACCAAATCGGTGAGCGCGCCTGAGCGACTGGAACTGACAAACAATTGTTTGTGCAGAAGAGAGATAGGAGTAGTCTGTGAGAAAACAGATATTGTCGTAATAAGAGACTGTCCTTGCTCCTTCCCAGCGCTTGTGAATCTACTACCTCATTCTCCTAAATCCTTATTCTCACAGAGCCTTCAATATCACTTTACACTCTAAAGGGACCAATATTCATCAGCACCCTCTCAGATAAAAATTACGACATTAACAATGCATCTGTGATATCTTGCTTTTGAAAAAAAAAAAAAATCAGAATCATTACAAATGAAGAGAAACAACATTAAACTCTAGTGACGAAATAATAATCCAAGGATATGTACACGATATCATAGTGACTTGGCTGGGGCTAACAAGGGCGAAAAAAAAAACATAGTCAGATTAACTCCGCAGAATAATGAAGTCAATAGTCAGTGAATGTATGACTAAGTCTACAGAACAAGTAACAATAGAAACGGAAATACAAACATCGATCTTCCCAAAACCTGAATCCAGTAATTCCCGGCGCACGATATTTAACGACACAAACAAGCTAAATTAAGATCTGCGGACCAGGATAATAGACTGACTGTTAATAGAGCTGATTATTTCCGACAAGATATTTGATGACGTAGGTGTGTCGCATACAAAAAAAAAATAGTATACACATATCTACTAACTAAAACACTGATTGTGCCTACAGTAATCTATAGCTCAGCCCGTGTAGTCAGACCCGGCTCTTGGGGGTTGCGACATGGGCCGCCGCAGCGGGCGTCCTGGGAAGGGGGGGGGGGGGGGGAAGGGGCGCTGAAATTAAAAACAAAATTGGCGAATTTATAGTAGTGATCCAACTCAATAGTATGAAATTGAACCTCATAAGATAACAATACAATACGGCACATATCCCAAAATGAGACCTCGCACGACCTTGAAAAACCCCTAGGACAGGCACAACGTGAAGTTCCCGGGGGCCTTCAGCAGAGGAAAGATTATTTTTTTTAAATAAAATTTTGCCTCGTTTTGGTTCAACCTAATCGGTTATATTAGGACGCATGTCCAAATATAAAAAGACCTTTAGCTTTAATATCGGTAGGAGGCAAAGAAGGAAACAGACTTCTGCTCTTCAAGGAATATAGTAAGAGGCTGGCAACATCATTACGTAAAACACATTACTACAGACACCACCGCTGCAACAGGCTAGCGGTGAATTTGATGAATGCCTATGTTCTAAACCGAGCTGAAGGGTAATGATTATGGTAAATTTTAACAAATTTCTGGAAGTAAGTCTTGACTATTTTTAAATTTATTGTTACAGTTAACACCCAGAAGGGACAACCCAGCAAAGAAAGTCGATGCGACTTCACATCACACACAGAACAAACATTTACGACAACCAACCGGGATAAGAATGGACCTCTCACCCGCCTCAGTACAATGCTGGTTGTTTAGCATCACAAAAGAAACAGGCGAATAATTAATAGTAGTGACGTCAATGTAGACTTAAAGGGTCTTATGTCAATAAAGCCCCCTTGTCCCCTTCCATACAGTTCCCAGCTGACTGACATTTCGTGCACAATATCACTACGTTCTTATTGTATGGCTCTGAAACGCGAAGAGTAACAAAAACAACATCCAAACAAAGACTTTCATAAACTGGGGCTAGCGTAGATGAGAAAGATTGACACAGTATGATGATATCATCACGTGTGGAACTGATGACATGAACAAAGACAGATGGCCAGTGAAACAGGAGATAAGAAAAAGACCCTGGCGATAGGTAGTTCACAAAATGAGGAAACCTGTTAATAGTATTACAAGGCAGTCCTTGTTCTGTAATCTCCCATGGCATGGCGGGTAAAGGGAGATCGAGAAACACGTGGAGACGAGAGATGGAGACAGATATGAAAGGGATAAAGAACATATAGAATGATCTTGAACAAATGGCTCAGGACATGAGGACTTGGCAAGAGGTTTGTTAAGGTCTATGCTCCTTGGGGAGCTCATAGGTAATGGTGATGATGATGATGAGAATGATGATGGCCACTCCTTCCTGCAGACTTGTCATAGTAGTAACTTACATTCCTGCAGAACTGTCATAGTAGTAACTTACATTCCTGCAAAGCTATCATAGTAGTAACTTACATTCTTGCATAGCTATTATAGTAGTAACTTACATTCCTGCATAGCTATCATAGTAGTAACTTACATTCCTGCATAGCTATCATAGTAGTAACTTACATTCCTGCAAAGCTATCATAGTAGTAACTTGCAGTCCTGCAGAGCTCTCATAGTAGCAACTTACATTCCTGCAGAGCTATCACAGTAGCAACTTATATTCCTGCAAAGCTATCATAGTAGCAACTTACATTCCTGCAGAGTAGTAAATTGCATTAAATGCATACTTTTTAATGATAATTTTCTTCCTCTTTTTAGATAACTAGAGAAAATAAGTTATTGTTATTGTAGATCATAATCGACATCACTGCACTCCGGGCAAACTCATAGGTGCTCAGTCTCCCTTAGCAAATAAGTAAATGCTATGCACTTGTAAGACAATAAGAAGGATACTGGACAAAAGGAATTCGAACCAGGGACCATCCGAACGGCCCGTTCGCCTTTTTGTTCGTTCCTCTTCTTTAACTGTCTTTCTTCTCAAAATGCAGAGCACAGGGTTGGAGGTGTTCTTAGACACAACACAGGCCCACTCCATTACTTTGTGTTTATTCTCATTTCTCTATAATTATGCAATTAGATCGTCCTCATATACATTTTTATGTTTAGCAATAAACTACTTTAGCGCTCTCTTGGTCGCGTAGTCTCATTATGATTCACATGAGTTTTTTTTTTTTTCTTGTTTTCTTTGTCAGTCTTCAATTGTTCAGCATGACCCAATCATCTCAGCCAGTTCGATTTCCGGTGTATTGATTACCGGTAACGGACTTTTATGGATGGTATAAATTAGTTTTGCTCCTTTTTCCACGTTCATCGCTATCGGTGTCCATGATTGGTCCACATAATCTTCCTGTATCTTGACGACATCTGGATTATATATTTTTATATTAGTTACTTTATCTTCCATATTTCTTCATGTATGTTCACAGACGAGAACATATTTGTGCAATATTTGTTTGTCCCTTGTAGTTGCCGAGAGAAACAAGGAAGGATCCCTCAGACATATCGTTAAAGACGACTAACATTATATTGTACAATGGACGCTGACAACCTCATCATGTTAAACAGATTGCTATAGAAACCACCTCTACAAGAGTACATGAATGTTTTGGTGCAAGCTTCCTGTTATGAGACTGGCCGCAGTTGTGGCCCTGTGCCCCATTGGGAGCAAAAAGGAGACAATATGTTAGATTTCAAATGACGTTTTAACATTCAATTGTCTTGTATGACAACATAGTCTGGTAACTTTCCTGGATCTACGTCCGCAATTTGTCCTTATTCCTTTTTTTTTTTAATATTGTGTCTTATATAACATGCATGTCGTATCAAAACCTACGCCATCTGTTAGTATAACTTTTTTTAAAATCCATTGTGATCTCCCTCTCTGACATTGTTATATATTATGTCTACCAGATCGATGTATCAGCGTTTTTTTATCCTTTTTCACTTCCTTGAAGATCTTAGCCCTTCAACATCAGGCTCAGAGCCATCTTGTCATGTTCTTCCTGTGTTGTCTGTCTGGTCTTTTAAAGCTTAAATTTTTTGTTCAGCGTAGATACTAATGCGATTTTAATTAGACATACGCAAAGCGCTGCCTAACCATTGTTACTGGTAGGGTGGATTTCGCTCTCAGTGCCAGAGAGATTCTGGCTATATGAGTATTCCTTCTTTGTTAGTTCTTATGATCTATTATCATTGTTCAATACTCGGCTCAATACTCCATACCAAGCTTCACCCCCCCCCCCTCCCCTCCCCTTTTTATTGTGTATTTCTCAACTCTAGCGGATCTAACTTATTACCTTTATTTTCTCTGACTAAACTTTTATGGGTCTACATTTGTCCCCATTTCCATGTCTCTGACTCAGCTTTGGTAGGTCTACATTTGTCCCCATTTCCATGTCTCTGACTCAGCTTTGGTAGGTCTACATTTGTCCCCATGTCCATGTCTCTGACTCAGCTTTGGTAGGTCTACATTTGTCCCCATGTCCATGTCTCTGACTCAGCTTTGGTAGGTCTACATTTGTCCCCATGTCCATGTCTCTGACTCAGCTTTGGTGGGTCTACATTTGTCCCCATTTCCATGTCTCTGACTCAGCTTTGGTAGGTCTACATTTGTCCCCATGTCCATGTCTCTGACTCAGCTTTGGTAGGTCTACATTTGTCCCCATGTCCATGTCTCTGACTCAGCTTTGGTGGGTCTACATTTGTCCCCATTTCCATGTCTCTGACTCAGCTTTGGTAGGTCTACATTTGTCCCCATGTCCATGTCTCTGACTCAGCTTTGGTGGGTCTACATTTGTCCCCATTTCCATGTCTCTGACTCAGCTTTGGTAGGTCTACATTTGTCCCCATGTCCATGTCTCTGACTCAGCTTTGGTAGGTCTACATTTGTCCCCATGTCCATGTCTCTGACTCAGCTTTGGTAGGTCTACATTTGTCCCCATTTCCATGTCTCTGACTCAGCTTTGGTGGGTCTACATTTGTCCCCATTTCCATGTCTCTGACTCAGCTTTGGTGGGTCTACATTTGTCCCCATTTCCATGTCTCTGACTCAGCTTTGGTAGGTCTACATTTGTCCCCATTTCCATGTCTCTGACTCAGCTTTGGTAGGTCTACATTTGTCCCCATTTCCATGTCTCTGACTCAGCTTTGGTAGGTCTACATTTGTCCCCATTTCCATGTCTCTGACTCAGCTTTGGTAGGTCTACATTTGTCCCCATTTCCATGTCTCTGACTCAGCTTTGGTAGGTCTACATTTGTCCCCATGTCCATGTCTCTGACTCAGCTTTGGTGGGTCTACATTTGTCCCCATTTCCATGTCTCTGACTCAACTTTGGTGGGTCTTTCTTTTGTTTTTTCCCTTTCTTTTCTTCATTTGCGCTCATTAGATAGCGTGACCAACCCTTCCCCATTACAGAAACTCTGTGCCACAACACATCGGGTGCACTTGCATTAGTCGTTTATGTAGCTGTGTGTTATATGATGAGACTACCAGCGTCGTCAAGTTTCACACTAATCGCTTCTTGCGACTCGCCTGGTGAAGCAACGACCTTATTTTGCCATTCTTCTCACGGACCTCGTGATTTTACTGCAAATTCCACTCTATACAAGGGGCTTGACATAAGTCTTGGGCCTGACCATGAAGGACATGTCACAGAGAGCTGAAATTTTGTATAGTCTTTATTCCTTTTCAATATAGCCACCGTCTGAATTGACACACTTCTGCCATCTCTGCTTGACCTTGAAAAGACCTTGGGAGTAGAACACCCTATTTTTCAAACTAAACCAGTCATCACATCGTTGGCTGCTAGCTGCACAAGCCGTGCTTTGTGAGAGGGAGCGTTGTCTTGAAGTAAAGGAAGATTTTAAGTGCGCGTTATCCCTCGTTTCCTGGTCACAACCTTTCTTAGTTTGGTGAGAAGATCTGCATAGTACTGTCCATTAACTGTGTTGCCACGAGGCAGATAATCTTTCAAAAGGACACCTTTGCCGTCCCAAAAAACAGTCAGCATCACTTTTCCTGCAGATTTCTGCGCTCTCGGCTTGACAGGTGTTGGGGAGCCCGGGGTTTTCCATTGCAAGCTGGCAATTTTGGATTCGGGGTCATAATGGTGTACCCAAGTCTCATCTACTGTCACCATGGTCTCCAAAACATTTTTTGACTGACACTTTTTGAGCAATTGTTGACAGCAATTTACCCTCGTTAGCTTCTGTTCACGTGTCAACAGTCGCGGAACCCAGCGTGCACACACTTTTCTCATGTTCAGTCTGTTGTGTAAAATTCTATAAACTGTTCTTTCATTTAGTTTTACTCTATTAGCTATCTCCACAATTGTCATTTTTCGATCCTGGTCAATGATTTTCTTCTCTCTTGTTGCATTTTCATCGTTGCACTCTGAGACTGGTCTACCAGATCTTGGCAGATCAGCAACATTTGAGCGGCCGCACTTAAACTGGTGACACCAGTTTTTTACCGAAGTATATGAAGGACAAGAATCACGAAACACTGGTTCCATCTCCCTGTGTATTTCTGTAGGTGTTTTTCCCTGAAACATCAGAAATTTTATCACAGCTCTGGCCTCCTCCGTTTCCATTGTTTTGTCAAATCTTTGGAGCAGCAGATCCGGTCAATAGGGTACATTGCGCCGTACACCGTAGCGGGAAAACCCATTGAAGAAACAAATGCGTAATTCACACATTCAGTGCAAATATGATGAACTTTAAATGTGCCAAGTTTCATCTTCCTCCTGTGACTCCTTCATGGTCAGGCCCAAGACTTATGTCAATCCCCTTGTTATTCGTTTTTAATTAAGTTTTTATCTTCCATGTCATTACTTTGAAAACATACAATAATCGCGTAGGCTTTAGAGTTTAGTCTTACCGTCGCATCCCTCTCGGGCGATGATAATTCGAGGTAGTATTAATAATGCTTTTATATCTGCACAAACACATATATAATATATTCTATTGATATATATATACTCAACAAACATTCTGACAGGACAACGGATATAAATATGGCAAATTCCTACCATTTTTGAAATTATTGCTTGCATGTTAAGAACTGGAGAAAGCACATTTTTTAAGTCTTACAGTTTTATTATTGAAATTGTAAATAAACATGTGTGTACTTCTACAGTACATTATTATAATATATTTAATTTTAACGAATTGTTTTATGCAGTCAAAAATGTATGATTAAATAAACTAAACACTCTGCCCTGAAATCCTTCCTGCCTTTTTCTCTTAATTAAGTTACCTGTACCTCGCTTTGTGAAACACTGTTCTGTATATTTCGTAACGCATGTTGTTACTTTATCTTCCAACTGTGTTTCTTTCTCATCGTCCAATAACAGTAAACATTCTCAATGAACGGCGTCCAAATAGCCACCACGGGAAATCATAGGTTTAGGTATCAATGCATTTTACTTGTATAGAAGACTCCCTTTTAGTCATACCTGTAATAAATTTGGCCAATTGATTGCTTTTAGAGCCAAATAATATTTCCGAACGAGAAAAGCCTGTGTTAAAGAAGGCTTGTACTCTTTGCACTAGAACGTGATAAATTCCAGACCTATAATAAATTAGTCATAACCCTCTCAACCTGTACTAATTTCAGCAGCGTAAATAGTGAAGTCTACTACAGTTTTCCATATATCTTAATTAAAAAAAGAGACCGTAATAAATCAAACTTTGCATGCAATAAAAAGCAACAATCGCAACGCCTTAAACCGGTAAAACCTGGCAATTCGAAACATTCTGCCAAGGCAAAGTACAATTTTAATATTAGATTCATATTTCAGCATTAGATCAGTAATAAACGTGTTTAGGAAAGACTTTTTTGTATTTACAAATAATCACAAATAACATGGTACAGTGTTTGATGAAAAGTAAACAGTGAAACATAATTAATTATTAGATGTAATTTTTCATTAGCTTTAAGTAACATGTGTTCTTAAAAATTATTAAACGTTGACAACATTTGTATTCACTAACCTTTAAATCTGTTTAGTAATCTTATTGTTTCGATCTAGTGCCAGTATGTTATATACTTAGTTTTTAAAATGTCAAGCTTTCTTTTTTACATCACGTAACAAAAAAGCGATGACTGAACATTTGGTACTGTACACGTTGATCCGTCTTTATTAAAATCCTGTGTATTTATTTCACATTATTCCTAGCCATAGTTTATGGTTTCAAGAACATTATGTTGAGTATCTTGGTCTGGGTTTTATTCAATGACCAGATGACAATAAGATGCCAACATGTTTACTACGTATGACGACACTTTCAAATGAGAGTATGCGACCACATAAAAGTTATGGAAATATTTTAGGCGATGCGCAAAAGGACCCCGTATGGTTTCTGGGGATTTCTGATGAGACACATTTTTTTTTTTTTTTTAATCGTACGCTCGCTATTACTCGAGGCGAAATCTCTGGTTAATATGTCTAGCCTGAGACTGATTTTACGTGAGTACCCTTTTTTCCCTGTACAATGACAGGTGTCCTCTCGCCATTCAGGCAGATACTCGCCGATTTCGGAGGTACCCATTAGAGCCGTTCAGGCTATTCCAGTCCCTGGTCGACGACATTCTCCCAAATATCCTTGCCAGGGCTCGAATTATTCCAGTCCCAAGTCCCGGTCGCCGACACTCCTTCAAATGTCGTCGCCAGGTCTCGAACCTGGATCACCCGATCGCCAGCGCAGTGTGGTAACCATTATACCAGCACAGCTTCCTTATGAGACAAATAAAGAATATGACTACTGCTCACTCGGGCGTGTCGTACAAGTCAACTAATATGAGGTTGTGCTTGAGACTGGCAACCTCATCATATAACACAAATTGTTACAGAAACCACGTTGCACGAGCATGTGGATGCTTGGTGCAGGTTTCCCGTAAGGAGACCAGGTGGAGGTGGTGGTTTCATGCTCCATGGACAGCACACCTGAAAATGAATGAATACACACACAAGGGCAGATCACTAGATTACTTTACTAAATTACGTGATGATGTCCAAACAAGGACAGATCACTAGATTACTTTACTAAATTACGTGATCATGTCCAAACAAGGGCAGATCACTAGATTACTTTACTAAATTACGTGATGATGTCCAAACAAGGGCAGATCACTAGATTACTTTACTAAATTACGTGATGATGTCCAAACAAGGGCAGATCACTAGATTACTTTACTAAATTACGTTTTGATGTCCAAACAAGGGCAGATCACTAGATTACTTTACTAAATTACGTGATGATGTCCAAACAAGGGCAGATCACTAGATTACTTTACAAAATTACGTGATGATGTCCAAACAAGGGCAGATCACTAGATTACTTTACAAAATTACGTGATGATGTCCAAACAAGGACAGATCACTAGATTACTTTACAAAATTACATGATGATGTCCAAACGAGGGCAGATCACTAGATTACTTTACAAAATTACGTGATGATGTTCAAACAAGGACAGATCACTAGATTACTTTACAAAATTACGTGATGATGTCCAAACAAGGACAGATCACTAATTACTTTACAAAATTACGTGATGATGTCCAAACAAGGAAATCTCTGAAGCAAACGATTAGTACAAAAGTGGCCGCAGAAGACAAAGGATTGTTGGCATCCTACGATACAGTATTTCCAAGTTGATCACAAAAACAGTGGTAAGCGTAGCTCATGAGAGGGGAATGAGCATGTTAATTAATGTTGAGAACCACAGTTGTAAACTATTGTCTTCTTGTGTGTATCAGTTTATCTCACAATACATTGTAGTAGGGTGGCCATATCTCCGACGGTTATTGTCAGTGTGCCTGTTATTTATCAGGCCTGTTATATAACCTCTCGTTATCATTTTCAAAGATGTGTGCAAGAGAGATATGAGGGCACTGGACATGGATCCAGTAACATGGGAGGATGAAGCTGCAGATCGCACTAAGTGGCGATGCTATTTACGGCGCCACCTCAGATTGGGCGAAGAGAGGCTCACACAAGAAGCAGAGGTGAGGAGAAAACGTCGAAAGGAGCACCAGGAAAATAAGCAGCTGAGGGCTGTCACCTCAGGGGCGCATTCCCATAGTCAGTTATGACTGAAAGGGCTATTATTATTATGCCTGTTATTGTATTATAAATGATAACGATGAAGATAATGATAAGACCAATAATAAAAAGAGAAAATTATGCAGAAGAAGAAATGAGTGAGTAAGGCGAAAATACTTAGCAACTAACAACTGCTTTACTATCACACCTTGATGGTAGCGACAAACGTGTTACTATCCTTCCCTTAACTTCCTTATCCACTCGTAACTCGTCACATCCTTGGCTGGGTTACATGACTAAATATTTATACACAGTTATCATAAAATTATACAAAGACTGCTAAGGGATCCCTAAAGTCACTTCAAGGACGTCCATTACTGGGTATACGAAATCGACATAATGTAGGCTGAAGTAATGTACTGTACAAAGGATCTAGGCCATGAAAAACTGCGATAATCCTGCTGATAGGATTATGTGTAAACCACAGATCCCACCCTCTGTTACCTCTTTTTCTTTCCACACTGTCTACTTTCTTCCATTCAGTGGCGTACCTACGCTATAAGGGGCCCCCGATCACAAATTGATCTTTCTTATATAAGGAGCCCAACAACAGCAATCAATTTACGGCAAATTTTTATAAAGAAAGCAAGTTACATACTACATCATCATCATCATCACTATCCTACAGCTGCCGTAGGAGCATAGGCCTTCAACAAGTTTGTGCCAGGTCCTCCTGTCCAATGTCATCTGTTCAATATCTTTTCACGTCTTCTTTATCCTATTATTTATGTTTCCAGAAACTGGGACACGCCCATGGCGTTTAATCACAGGAACAAGGGAAATTAAAAGCATATACACCGGCGAGAATCCCTTCCGATCACTACTTTTCCCAGGGGTCACTTGGTGCAGGGGATCCCGGAGTGTGCCTGGTTTCCCATGGCGGTAGTTATTGTCACGAAATACGTTCGTATTTTTTTCTGGTCTTCACTTCTCTCCGACATTATTACTTTGTCATTCCTTTTAGGTGTTAATTCTTCCAGTATTCGTTGTTTTCGCTTTCATCGTTCAAGGTTTTCTTATCACATCTAGTCACACACCTCACCCACCCCTCTCTCATTTTCTCCTTTGTTATTAGTGACGCTTAGTGAAGGAGCTAACTTGCTACATTGACTTGTCGCTTATCGCCAGCTCCAGACAGAATAAGAGTCTACAATATACGACATTCTTATTGTTAACCAAGACTTTTTGTCTGGAAAGATACACGAAACCATGTTCTCGCATGACAAGGTGCTAGTATGCATACATGACGTGGCCAAATACACGGTCGATCTCACTGGGATATAGAAGGATAAATATCTTGCTAAAGATTAAGACACGGACAGTGAAGTAATACTTCCGGCAGAGGGAATTTGTTGTGATAATCAGCTACCAGAAAGTAACATCTTTTAGAAAATTAAAGTGTTAGATCTGTGAAGTAGTGACTTTGTAAACATGACAGGCGAAACTAAAGAAGCAAGACCTTATATAGTTATGGAGTTTGAAAATCACATGTACAGGACAATATCTTATGTTGTCATGTAGTAATGTTCTGCATGAGGGTAGTGAGGGGACCCCTACCAAAATCAGACACTTATTTACAATAGGTAAGGCGTTTGAGATGTAATATAGACTGCTCCTGATTGGACTTCTCTCAGTAGGAGAAAAATTTCGCCAATATTCTGCAGCATTGTAAGGCTACTTCATTGACTTCAAATCTGGTCAAAAATGAGATCACAGTAAGCCAAAATAGGAGCTCGTAACCAGGACATGCTAAAGGACAGGCAAAGAATGGGAATAGCTGCTAAAATTAACCAGGGTAAAACCCCCCTAATTATATTGAAAGCTCAAGCTTAGCACCCTCCTCAAGTGGAAATAGTAGAAGGATTCAGTACGCTGTATTTATCCTTATCTATCTGAGGGATTACTGCATCTTAAACTAGTTGCAGTAAATTACCGCCATTTTGTGCATCCAGTCTGTGTTCGCCCGAAACAATCGGGGGTAAGTTGTAATATGTACATTTTATTACTTTATATTGCATTTTGACATGTATAATTTGCTTTTGGGTGTACAGTGGCATATGAGGCTGGCAACCTCATCACTGCAAATAACTTGAAAATGAACCACCACTGCAAAAGTTGGTGACTGCTTCGTGTTGGTTTCCTTACAAGGAACAAACAGCACAGGTGGCCCCAGGGTCCATAGAGAGCAGGGAGTAGATGAGGATGCCATGATGTACATATTTATTATACAAGAATTTTAGTAAATTTCATATATATATATATATATATATATATATATATATATATATATATATATATATATATATATATATATATATATATATATATATATATATATATATATATATATATATATATATATATATCAGTTGTCAATTTCTGCTGTCGAAAAGCG
This sequence comes from Oreohelix idahoensis, assembly GCA_024509875.1. Classification (NCBI taxonomy): domain Eukaryota; kingdom Metazoa; phylum Mollusca; class Gastropoda; order Stylommatophora; family Oreohelicidae; genus Oreohelix; species Oreohelix idahoensis. The sequence goes on from JAMPIV010014252.1 coordinate 119,772, forward strand.
ATTTCATCTGACTCCATGGGGATAAAATAAACGCTTAGGGAGGATACAATTTCTAAAGAAGATGAAGTGATGGATGGAAGCGGAGATCGCCTGATGCTCATGTTAGGAGACCTAATACTCAACACTTGTTTCCCTTTTAGTTTGTGGTACAAGTTTGGGTTGAAGTTGCCAGCAGTCGACGCTAGACACCAACATCAGACTGGTCTTGAAAACGTTTGACAACCCTTTTAATTACCTCAGCCTTAAGGCATGAGACGTGCTACAGTCACCAGACTTGACTATTGTAGAGAAGTACAGTCCAGGGCACCTGTATCATAACAGTGCAACCAAAGTACATTTCACAATTTTCCATAACTTCCACCACAGTTTAAATCATCAGATGATGATAAATATCATCGCTTCATTTTTATAAACAACTTTATTTATTTTAAATTGATAACCCATAATTGATTATTAAACACGTTTATCTGTAACTGTAAAGCTATAGTTGGATTAATCACTATTGAGTGAAGTGTATGTCTGCACCCATATGATTCATGTTGCTCCAAATACATAACCAGATAGAGCTATTAGATTAAGATTTTGCTGAGTCACCTTCAGCTGGGGGCTCAGAAATACGATCGAAAAATATATTACATCACAGCAGGAGCGAGAGAATAAGGAGCGGGTATTTCATGACAACTTAGATGATCTCAGTTATTATGCTTGCTTTTCTTTAAAATACTGTGAGGCTCCGTTAAACAGAAGAATCAGTATTCTATTTTTATCTCTGCCAAGAGTAATCTGGAGCGAAGGTTGATACCTTTGAACACCTTCATCATTATACTCTAAGTTTGGCCATTGTTTTACCACTACTGTGGAACAGGGGAGACAACACTGTCACAGTTACGCTACTGCTTCTATTATACTATCTCCCCTTACTTCCATATTATCCTCTTTTCACTCTTTCAACCTTCCTCTAATCTCTTATCCATCATACTCTCCTATTTTGTCCATTCCGAACTCAACTGTTACATCCATTCTATCCTCTACGCAATCTTCCCACGTACCTCTAATCTCAAAGTAATCTATCTCCTTCATTCTACCATCTCCTCAATTCAAAGCTCTGCACAATCTTCCAACATATATCTAATCTCTAATTAATCCTACCCTATCTCCGTCATTATATCTCTACTCCCTTCTCGACTCTATACTGTACATACTTTTCCAGCCTACCTCTAATCTCTTATCCATCATTCCCTCTCCTATTTTTCCAGATTATACCTTCACTCCCCCTCTATCCTCTATTCACTTGTCCAACCTATCTTCTATTCCCTTCTAGCCTGCCTTCAACAGTAGTGTTTCGCAACTGATATTTCTAAGACCCCGGGGGTATCCAAGCAGAACCCATAGGATCCGGGTATGTAGCCATTACTTTTAATGTGCTGTCACGTCAGTGTATGTTATTTACATTCCTTATATCAGTATTGTGTCCCCATGGAGTTCCCGGGGAGGGAAGGGGGGAGAGAGCTCTGGTGAGGCAAAGAAAGAATAGGCCTTCTGTTCGCTCAGGCATGTCGTAGAAGGCGACTAATGTGAGGTTGTGCATGAGGCTGGCAACATGATCATGTAAAACCATAGAAACCACTGCTGCCAAAATCCCATGAATGATTGGTTCAGGTTGTACTTACGGAGCATGAAGCATCACTGCAGTGTGTTCCGATTCAGGAAGTCTGCGCCAAGCAGTCACGTGCTCTTGTATCGATGGCCTCAGTGGCAATTTGTTTTACATTATGGATATGCCAGCCCCAAGCACAATCTCATATTAGTCACCTTGTATGACATACCTGACGGTGCAGTAGTGCTAATCTGTCTTGCTTCTTGATAGACTCCCGGGAACTACACAGGACAAATCGTTAAAAGTCACATAAAATTCTGGTATCGGTGCAGTCTGTAGAATTAGGAGAACTGTCCAAATGTCCACACTTCCTACCAGGTTGGGAACCACAGTTCTACCCCCTCTTCTACTTTACCTCCTACTTTCCCTCTTCCATCCATTCTATCTAGGAAATGTTTTGGGGGGTTTTTTTTTTCCGAGAGGAAGAGGGGGATGTTCTCTTTAGACTTAATTATAGAATGTAAAAATAACCCGCGTCGTTCATGCGCCATTAATTCTATTTTCGAATCCTATCCATGATCAACTTTTTTCCCCACACTCAGAATAATACAACGCTGGTCGATATTTCAACGCTGATATCTGATACACGGTTATCACTTTCACTTTTAGAAATTGGAACAGTCGTGGAGCCTGAATTAGAGGAACAATTTACTAAGATAATGGAAGGGAAAAAATTATCATTTGCTTTTTATTTTCTTCCCTCGTCGCAATGATGGCATTTCAATAAATAGGTTTAAAACCATTCGACGAGATTCTGGAAGAAAGGTAGACACGGGTTTAACATAATAACTGTATTTTACGTTATATAAGACACACCGAGGTGTAAGATGCACACTGGTATAAGACGCATCCACAATGTAACGAGATATTTGTTGAAAATAAGTAATAGTAAATGTGATAAAAACTTATTTATTATATTGCACGTGCAAAATTGCTTTCAACCGTTTTAAATAAAAGCAGTCTGTTGCACATATTGTTAAAATAAAAAAACGAAGAATCATTTTGTTACACGTAGAATTAGTTTATAATTTCATATTATTCGTTACCCAAAATATTGTAATCATCTGAAAGTTAAAATACAAAAGACATAAGCGGGCTCTTTATGATAGCCGTTGTGGTCACTTAAGAAAACGTGGTGTGATTTTGAAAGATATATTTCTAGAATGTTCGTTCGTTCTTTCGTGTGTCTACTGTGTTGCTGTTATACCCTGTTCAACCTGAAAATTGGTTATAATTGGGGTATATTGTGCGTTTAGTTTCTTCGATGCTAGCCGGTTTTAGTCCTGAAAAGGACTGGTCCTAAAAAGGACCACTAGCTGACTGTCCTCTTCGTTGCTTGTCTGTTCATGGTGCCGTGGCGTGTTCATGGTGTTTTTCATATCCTGCCTCACTATCTGGCTTGTTTTGTTTTGTGTGTTTTTACGCTCCTAGTTTCTGTTTCTTTTGTCTTCCTTTTCTCCTGTGTCGTAGATTTTTGATAGAGAGATTAAGACATAGATTGGTCCCTTCTAAATAGATTAGAACAGGTGGTGACTCAGTGAGAGATAATGTAAAGAAATAGATTTTTACGAGTGAAATGGTGGAAAACTAGTTAGAGTCTGTCCCTGAAATCGAGAAGCTTCTCTCGTTCAGCCTATCTCTACAACAGAACTTAGTTAGTCAGACAGTCTACTAGAATATATATTAATATATATATAGATCACCACTCACATACACACACACACAGAAGTGACGACAGTTACACGCACATACGTGAACGCTATATCTATGGAATATGGATCTTTTGGCACAAGCTGACCGACACACGTGAATTAGGTTTATGTAAATTTTATTTATCATAAAGAAACTACTACACAACAATATCTTTGAATATCAAAATCAAATACAATAAACATAGGTTAATGAATTAATTAAAGAGTTAGACTCATAGGTTTAATCCTCCCTCCCACTGTTGAGACAAAATCCCGTTAGAGCAAAGTTATTAACCCCGAAAGAGTCAACGGTTTTTACGCTATGGTCTAAAATTTCCTCTACAGTAAAGAACAGAGTTATAAGTTAATCTATTCTGAAGTGAAATAAAGGAGCGCTTTAGCAAAACTTGCATAAGCAAAAATACAAAATAAGTACATGGGTTATATCCAAATAGAATTTTTCTTTCCCCCCACTTTCACTCGCTCTGACAAACCTGTGATCACAAATTCAGTCTCTCTTACCTACAAAGGTGCTTTCACCACATCTGGAATACTTGTTAATGGCACCCACAGCCCATCCACGGTTGGTTGTTTGGCAAATCAAGCCCCATTTTCTCCAACGACTAATTAATCAAATGTTGGGAAACGCTTGATTCACTCTTGTAAGTAGGATGCTGATAAAGGTGATACACCCGAGTGGTTTCAGTATGAATGTTATTACTGGCCATAAATGTACTCGCATTCGCTAGCAAGGCACAAAATCATTATAACATAATTTCCCGGGCATTAAATATATAATAATACGGCCTGTCCTAATCCTGGACTTATAATAGCTTAATAGCTTCATACATCTCCACACTGCAGTTAATATATAATATGGCCTGTCCTAATCCTGGACTGATAATAGCTTAATAGCTTCATACATCTCCACACTGCAGTTAATATATAATATGGCCTGTCCTAATCCTGGACTTATAATAGCTTAACAGCTTCACAAATCTTCATACTGCAGTTAAACATAATATGGCCTGTCCTAATCCTGGACTAATAATAGCTTAATAGCTTCATACATCTCCACACTGCAGTTAATATATAATATGGCCTGTCCTAATCCTGGACTGATAATAGCTTAATAGCTTCATACATCTCCACACTGCAGTTAATATATAATATGGCCTGTCCTAATCCTGGACTTATAATAGCTTAACAGCTTCACAAATCTTCATACTGCAGCTAAACATAATATGGCCTGTCCTAATCCTGGACCAATAATAGCTTAATAGCTTCATACATCTCCACACTGCAGTTAATATATAATATGGCCTGTCCTAATCCTGGACTTATAATAGCTTAACAGCTTCACAAATCTTCATAATATGGCCTACAAAAGTACCTTAATACACAGCGAAGCCTGCATCACCCGGCAGCTTCATTAATCTTCACAATATGGCCTACAAAAGTACTTCAATACATAGCAAAGCCTGCATCACACGGCAGCTATAATAAGGTTCATATGGCCTAAACAAATCTTCACTGCAGTGTATCACATAGGCTGTACACACAGCGAAATATATAAGTCGACATTTTCTCAAATCCTACGTAGGCATACATTATCCAAAAACACTGGGACTCGACCTACACGGTCCACGCCCAAAACACAACTCCCTCAATCACACACTAGTCCCGCCAAAAAAAAAACCCGTCACGAGATTCGGTTGTCTTGAACACCGTTCTCGATAACACATGCAGACTAGCGAGCTATTCACATGACTCAAAACAGTACAGAATAAATACATTAAACAGCGTTCACACGCTTATCTGTACTCTGTCACCCGAAAAATAGGAAAAGATAATTCTATCCTAAAGTCAAACAAGTATCCGCTTAATCAAGCGTTGCAACTCGAAATTTAATATGTTCAAAACATTCTAAAGATTACTTCCCCTTCCATAAGTTCCACCTGCAACAGTTACCACCCGCTCCGGGAAAAAAAAATGATTCTATCATTTTTTTTGAAAAAAATTAACTCCCAAAAACGAAAAATTTAGAAGGCAATTAAGCTCTAACGTATGCCTACAAAAATATCTTATTTTAAATCAAAATTATATCTACAAGAAATATCAGCATTAAAGTGTAAAGTAGCAATTAAAGCATACAGCATAACCAGCTAAGTATAAAAAAGTAATTAGCTAAATATACAAATATGATCAGTTCCAAAATTAAGTTACGTATATTTAGTACAAACCAAACCGAAAACAACCAATCGAAAGAGAAAACACAAGATCAATCAAAAGAAGAATGATCTGTAAAAAAGGAAAGTAAGAACTCAACAATACCATATACTCATAATTAAGTTGGACAATTACATGTAAAATAAATACAACTATCATAAGTAGATATGTTATATCAAGTCATATAACCACTCCAACAATACAAAGAATAGAGGTATAAGTGTTGAAAGAAGACAAAGTATACAAATAGAATCAAGTAAAACGAAGATGAGGTACGAAAGTATAAACAAGATATGAAATCCATACCGAAAAGACAACAGAAAAGAAGGAATGAAATGACGAATAGTTACCAAAGACAGATAGAAAGCAAAGGCACGAACACAAAATATCAAAGTATATCTATACTAATACCACCAAAAATAATTTATAACTAAACAAAACCTAATAAGTAATTTAACTAAGTTATAAGAGTTATACAAAACTAACATAAATAAATTATAGGCATCGAACAAACAAGTAATAGCATTACTATAACTAATACGACCAACGCACAATCAAGCGCTAAAAATAAAAAATACATCATAATAAAAAACAACTTTTTACAAGAACTAATCAAACTACATATCAATGATATCACGAAGTCAAATGCTGGGCACACCCAACAAAAAATTACAATGCCAAAAAAAAAAAATTATTTTTTTCAACAGCACCGTACAAACATATTTTTTTACGATAAGTTACACAAAAACAGTATTTAATTTTTAAGTAATTCAGTAAATCTTTAAGTAAAACCTAATAATGAAATCAATATTTTAACAAAATGAATGAAATATAAAACAAAAATCCTATCCCGAAGAAACCTTTAAATCAACACATGTAAATTTAATCTATCCTTTAAGTTCTTTCTGCTGACAATTACGTTCAGCTCAGTATAATGCTATTTAGCTATAACTTTCAATAAATCTACACTTTGTTGCTAATATGAAATATAAAAAAGGTTCTATAAAAATATCTACAAAAAATAAGTTTTTTTTTTTTTTAAATAATCTGCTAGGAAAATAATCTGCATACCTGACTGGCAAGAAATCAAGTTTTGGAAAAATCGAAGTTTCACAAAAAGTTAACAAATCCAAATACAAGATCATGTATGATACATGCAAGCTATTTTCAAAATTACATTTCACAACATACCAGATAATACACATCTTCTCTGTATGTTCTATATATTAATTAATCATGACATCAAACTACCGACATAAAAATAACAACAATAAAAATTATGGCAATCAAAAGATGCAAAGAAATAATCATTACAACAAAATTATATGTTATTTCAAAACAAGCACATGTCATGTAATAATATAGAATACAAAAATATTTACTATCTTCACATTAAAAAAAAAATAAATCAGACGCGAAGTCTCCCACTCTCTTGTAAACATGCTTGACCTTCAGAAAGCAACCCCTCAGATTTAGTTTGACGCTGACAGGTTTCGGTTGACTACTCGAGCGGAAAGTTGACTCACATTTCTGACCGTCAATATGTCACAGAAGCCTTGACCCTTATCGCAACGTAGCTTCTGTCAACAAATACAAATGAAAATTTCCATTTTACTCAATAGTGAAATTTAATGAAAAAAAAACGTAGAAATCACGTTTACAATTACCCAGTACCGGCTTGTATAAAAACCCGGTCTCTTCACGATGTCACCAGCTCTCTCTATCTCATGTAGATATCATAGAATTCTTGGGGACAACATGACCGACCTTGAATGTCGCCGCTGCCTTACGCTGAAACAAAGTGTTACATTGACAACAACAAGTAGAGCAAGCAATAGTATTCAAGCATCCACTGTTATTTTTACTCTGTTTACTTTGATTATAAATGACTCTGGGCTCATGTTGAACAAAATTAGCACAATTGCGCTTATTATTTGATCTATGATCAAAATACTTATTATTACCGTTGCCTTGTTTACAAATAATCACTTTAGTCTTTTGTTGAGGAACATTATTCTGGTGATGTAAAGCAACATTTGAAAAGCTATTATCTCTATCATACTTTCCAACATTCTTACAATCAAAACTTTGAGATTTGTTAAATTGTCTACAGTATCTAGGAGAAGGAAAATTATTATTTACTGATCTCCCTTGGTACTGTTTAATCTTGGGGTTATCTCTCTTTCTAGAACTGTTTTTCTTCTCCCTTATGGGAATATCTTTACCAATAGTTTCAAAATGACTATGCTGAGTTTGACAACTGCCAGAAACAATAGTATCTCTATTGTTCCGCATATGGGTTTCACCTTTGGAACAAGTAGTAATAGCCTCAACACCCGCTATTAATTTCTGAGTATTTCCAATAGTCGAGAAATATTTGCTTTTATGAGTCTTGACCTGAAATTTATCACTTTTCTTTTCCTGACCAACAGAACTGGTTGTTACACAAGAATCTTTGTTGTTCTGACGCCAAGAATTATCACTGGAACTACCAGTAATATTAGAACTTTTAAAGTTGTATTTACCACGATAAGATCTATCTTTACCATGAATGAAATCTCTCTGAGCAAAAAGTGTATGGGGTTGACTTTTCGCAACTTTCTGTCTATCATTGTGAACATTGACAGAAGAGCACCTTTTGTTTTTCAAAACCATATCTAGTAAGCCAAATATTCTTTCCCTTGCTTCCGCAATTTCATTATCTTTAAGTGAAATCGTTTCACTTAACCTTTTATTTAACTCCTTAACAGCCAAAACTTTGTCGCTTTCTTCTGCTAGTAAATTTTCAATTTTAGCGACCTTCTCTTTCTCAGCCGTCAACTCCACTAATGTCTCTTTCTCTAACTGTTCTTTATTTGCTCTCAACTGAGTCAACTCTAGTTGTAGTGACTGAATCTTAATATAATCATTCCTATTATTAAGCTCATCAATCTTTTCTGGAATCATCTCATTCTTTTCTTCCTGCTGGAGACCAAGATTCGCAATATCATCCATTAAATCAAGAAGTGACTCTGTATAATCTCTATCACGTTTATCGGTCTCAACTTTCAAATTCTCATAAATCTGTTTATTTTGTTGGACCTCCTGTGTAATATTTTCTACCTCAATTTGCTTATCTTTCATCTGGACTTCCAATTGCTTTATCTTCAACAATGCTAAATCCAAACTTGCCTGCACACTAGCAAGTTCTGAGTTTGACTTTTGCAATTCGCCCGTAAGTCTAGACACTGTTTCATGTACTTTACTCACTTCAGCGGTGCTCTCTAAGAAGTTTTCCCTTTGTTGTTTTTTTCTTCTTAATTCCTCATCTTCTAACCTCTTTTTCTGATCAACAGAAATGTCGTTGCGCATTATCTTACGTATACTCTTCAATATCTGATCGCGCTCAACACCCATATAGTGGTACGAAAACAATCAAAGATCCATAAGCAGTAACTGCGCTAAATCTTTAGCCATCCTTAGATGAGGATGAGAGTGAAAATTCTCCTCAGCAAAATATCTTAGCGCTCTTGACGCATTGACCAAAAATCTGTCTATCACATGTTCCTCAAGCTGTGGGCCTTTTAATTGTTGATAATCTCTACCTTCTTCCCACAAATAAGCCAATATAGGCCTCATATCCTCAGGATCTATCTCATCATCATCCATAGTGATTCACTTACTTAAATCAATATATCTAGTAATCACATATAGTTATGACAAATTACTGTCTACAAAAGTTGGGACAATCACCCTTCCAGCTCACAAAGTTAAGTATCTGTCAAGAAATGAGCTTATTCCTCAATTCTGTATCACCAATTCCTTTTTATAGCACCTTTATCAAGTCACATCATTATCAGGAAAATCGACATATGTCAACAGCCATTAACACCTATGCATCAAATCTTAATCATATGTCAAATTAGACATAAACAACAATAATAACAAAATGAGCAATTAGGGAGGCCCAGCGACATATATGAAGTGACACAATTTACACAAGACACAATCACTTATCTGTCAATGATCCCGCTTCTTTTCCGCCACGACACTGGATATCACATAGACTGCTAAAACCTCCACTGCGGGAAAGCACTGCAACTTGATTCGTTTCTCTTCAGGTAATTTCGTCAATATGATATGTGCTTAACAATGCACAAGTTGACAGGAACCATAATACAGCACACACTGCAACTCTTGACTCTTCTGTAGTCTGAAATGTACACGGCAACTCCGTGTATCATAACGTCTTGAACTTGTGATGGTGACCACTGGCACAGGTAACCCGAATATTGCAGAAATCTGTCACAACCCGTACAAATGCTGGTACAAATACTGTCCAAGTCTAATTGAACTTCCTTGACCACTGCAGACGTTGTTGTCGTCTATAGGCATGAAATAGGACGTCAATTGCTACTGGTGTAAAGTTGCCTTCTACCACGAATAAAGCGTGCGTCGTTTCTCAAATGCGCCACCCAGGCAGATAATAACTAGGTCACAGTTCTGAAGTACAGGAGATTCAAGCCACGCCTACATAAGGTCAATTATAACAAAGTCAAGTGTTCTACACTCTTGTCACGTGCAAGTCATATGTATTATTTTCAACTGTAGTGACTGATCCTCTAGATATGTTATGGTCTGGTGGACAAAATTTGATTCACTTTATCCTCTTGCTTCAAGTACATATCACTGTAGAGGTAACAATTTCTTAATCGTATACGCCACTCAGGCACATCTTAAATGATATCCAATGATACGAAAACTACGCCACTTAGGCTATCGACGCGAATAGTCGTAGATGTCAGATCCTGTTGACTGTAAACCACCAACTGATACACCCGAGTGGTTTCAGTATGAATGTTATTACTGGCCATAAATGTACTCGCATTCGCTAGCAAGGCACAAAATCATTATAACATAATTTCCCGGGCATTAAATATATAATAATACGGCCTGTCCTAATCCTGGACTTATAATAGCTTAATAGCTTCATACATCTCCACACTGCAGTTAATATATAATATGGCCTGTCCTAATCCTGGACTGATAATAGCTTAATAGCTTCATACATCTCCACACTGCAGTTAATATATAATATGGCCTGTCCTAATCCTGGACTTATAATAGCTTAACAGCTTCACAAATCTTCATACTGCAGTTAAACATAATATGGCCTGTCCTAATCCTGGACTAATAATAGCTTAATAGCTTCATACATCTCCACACTGCAGTTAATATATAATATGGCCTGTCCTAATCCTGGACTGATAATAGCTTAATAGCTTCATACATCTCCACACTGCAGTTAATATATAATATGGCCTGTCCTAATCCTGGACTTATAATAGCTTAACAGCTTCACAAATCTTCATACTGCAGCTAAACATAATATGGCCTGTCCTAATCCTGGACCAATAATAGCTTAATAGCTTCATACATCTCCACACTGCAGTTAATATATAATATGGCCTGTCCTAATCCTGGACTTATAATAGCTTAACAGCTTCACAAATCTTCATAATATGGCCTACAAAAGTACCTTAATACACAGCGAAGCCTGCATCACCCGGCAGCTTCATTAATCTTCACAATATGGCCTACAAAAGTACTTCAATACATAGCAAAGCCTGCATCACACGGCAGCTATAATAAGGTTCATATGGCCTAAACAAATCTTCACTGCAGTGTATCACATAGGCTGTACACACAGCGAAATATATAAGTCGACATTTTCTCAAATCCTACGTAGGCATACATTATCCAAAAACACTGGGACTCGACCTACACGGTCCACGCCCAAAACACAACTCCCTCAATCACACACTAGTCCCGCCAAAAAACCCGTCACGAGATTCGGTTGTCTTGAACACCGTTCTCGATAACACATGCAGACTAGCGAGCTATTCACATGACTCAAAACAGTACAGAATAAATACATTAAACAGCGTTCACACGCTTATCTGTACTCTGGCACCCGAAAAATAGGAAAAGATAATTCTATCCTAAAGTCAAACAAGTATCCGCTTAATCAAGCGTTGCAACTCGAAATTTAATATGTTCAAAACATTCTAAAGATTACTTCCCCTTCCATAAGTTCCACCTGCAACAAAAGGTCACTTCAATTTTTGTCCAGGTAGTAAAATAATTAAGAGATTTAAATGTCACAGTGTACGTTAGCTTGGAATCTTCAATCATTACATCAAATGTCAGGTAAACAAATCGGTTCAGGATCAATCTTCTTCACAACACGTGGTCGTTATACAGGTAATGTCAAATGTTCGATTTGGTAGCCACACAGGCTGAATGTTTATGAAATTTGGCAAAGAAATCTGGATATTCTATAAGTCCAGTTATCATTTATTCTTAATATTATTTGGGTTGGTACTCTGTCTCTTTCTGGGTGTACAACGAGACCAGGCAAGTCACCTTGAAAAAAACCCGATATTATATCAGAATGTTCTTTGATAAAGTTTATTTCCAGTTTCATATGGAATGGAAGCCGCTGGTAAGGTTTAGGGTTTGACCCAAATACTGTATAGGAAGAAAATACAAATACTTAACAGAATGTAGTATAATTCACAATCCTATCCTTACCCCGCGTAACATAGGAGATATTATCCCCTTCGGTTATTTAACTTAAATTAGAAACTATAAGCTTAGAGCTAGTCTCATCGTTAAAAAAACTTCCGTGAAATAAATTCTAGTCATTTAAAAAGAATCCATCATCATGAATTATAAATAAATACATATTTCGTCAATACTCATGATGAATCGGTGCCTTTACTTAGTTGGTTAAAATATTCTCTGACTGGTTACTAGCAGTTAATTAAATTTTTATTATAGCTTGAAGAGTTTAGCTAGAAATATTTATTTGTTCTGCTATCCACTGTAACACAGTAAAACTTTAGAGAAATAATATAACGGACCTAACTTAGTAAGTTACATGGTGATGATCCAGTAAGTTACATGATGATGATGATGATCCAGTAACTTACATTATGATGATAATGATGATCCAGTAAGTTACATGATGATGATGGTGATCCAGTAAGTTACATGATGATGATGATCATCCAGTAAGTTACATGATGATGATGATCATCATCCAGTAAGTTACATGATAATGATGATGATCCAGTAAGTTACATGATGATGATGATGATGATCCAGTAAGTTACATGATGATGATGATGATGATCATCCAGTAAGTTACATGATAATGATGATGATCCAGTAAGTTACATGATGATGATGATGATGATCCAGTAAGTTACATGATGATGATCCAGTAAGTTACATGATGATGATGATCCAGTAAGTTACTTAAGAGATATAAAGCTAAAAAAAAACCGTAATCAATGTTAATTTAGAAGTTTCAGGGAGCCGCACTGGTGTAATGGTTACCACACTGCGCTGGCGATCGGGTAATCCAGGTTCGAGACCTGGCGAGAACATTTGAAGAAGTATCTTCGACCGGGACTTAGACTGGAATAATTCGAGCCCTGGCAAAGACATTTGAAAGAGTGCCTTCGACCAGGGACTGGAATAACCTGAACGGCTCCTCAGCCGACCAGCTCTAATGGGTACCTCCGAAATCGGCGAGTATCTACCTGAATGGCGAGAGGACACCTGTAGTGTATAGGAAAAAAGGGATACTCACGTAAAATCAGTCTCAGGTTAGACATTTTAACCTGAGATTTCGCCTCGAGTATTAGCAGGCGTACGAAAAAAAAAAAGTTTCAAACATGTTATCCTAGAAGTATTGTCAGATTATTTTTAATCCATACCTCTTGCTAATGTTTCAACATCCTTTTTTTTTAAAGGTAATGGGAGCAGAGCGGGCTTGTATCAACTGAGCTTCATTGCCTCCGCTCTTCCACCATCTTGGTCCACCCTGTTCAATCTAATTGTCGGTTGTAATTTGGGTATTTAATGTCATTTTATTTACAGTTTTGTGTTGTATTCAAATTCATATTGTCCTTTGCAAATCATTACTATTAATGGTGGTAATTTATATTAGAATTTCTTGTTTTCAAGTAGTGTTTTTTGTTACTTTATTGTTTTTTTTCTTAGAGTATCTTCTTCTTCCTCGTTCGTCCTGAAAAGGTTGGTGGTGGCGTTGTGTCCGTTTACTGCGCAGCTGCGATATTTGCGCCTTTCGGCCGACACACCCGACTTCAGCACGGCATTTTTTGGGACCGAGTTTGCCTTCCCACTTCGATCCCTACTCTCTGAGCCAGACTGCAGTGATGCAGCCTGTTTCCAGAACCACCACTTGGAGGTGGTGTAGGGTCTTGGTCAGCTCTGGTTCGCTGGCCCTGACGCAAGCAGTCAAGCTATGGGTCGCTGACTGCATTCATCTCTCTTGCTGCGTCTTCGGTCCCTTCTTAGAGTATGAGTAGTCAGTAGTTTGTTTTATTTTTATTTTTTAAATGTGCTGTTCCTTATTTTCAAAATGTTAGATTTTGGTTATTAATTATTATTGGTTTCATTTACTGTTCTTAAATGGTATTACTATTTTTGTTATTATTACTAATATTGTCCCTGTTATTACGCGTACGTGGAGAGGGCCTTTTGTATTCTTAACCAGTGTACATGGAATGAGGTGCCTCGGGATAGGAGGATTTCAGGCACCTCGAAATCTGTGTACCGAAGTTGGGGACATCCAGAAGCTGGGATTTAGAGGCACCCAGCATCCGTTCTCTTGTTGCTCCTTATAGAGCACGGAGCCACCACTACAACTTGTCCCATTGCAGGAAGTCTGCACCAAAGCATTCACGTGTTCGTGCAGCTGTAGTTTCTGCAGCAATGTGTTTTACATTATGAGGTGTCCAGCTACCGGCACTTGCCAAAGTTTAAAATTTATCAACTCATGACGAAGCCATTACTTGCTGGATAAGGATCTTAGATGGCCTCTTGATGGGCGTTTTTTTTTTCGTGCACTTCTAGAAGTCGCATGAAACGAGAAATAAAATCTTGCATCACGAGTCCTGGGAATGTGAACGCGCCTCGCCAAAACGAGGCAAAATTTTGATTTTTTTTTTTTTAAATGTGAGATAGCGAGATCGGGTGCACAAGAATAAGAACTACCGACATATACAGTACGAAAAGAAAAAAAAATACAACAAAAAAATATAAAAGGCGATTAACACTTTAGCGAGCATACATAATTTATCAAAAGCAGAGATAACTTATCTAAAATCCACAATACCATATTTCCCTTGTGACTTGGCAAACTTTCAGCATTCTGTGAACGCAAATTTACGAGCGCAATTCCCAGTAATATTTCTTTAACTCAGTTAGCAGTGTACACAACTCTTTTCATGTGCTATAAAAAGAGTTATTCATCAGGAGCTGATGCAGTAACAGAAAGCTACTTTTCAGTGCTGAATATGTCATTAGTGATTCACTTATATACTTAATCAATGCATTTTACGAGTTATCGTATAATCGCTCAAGTGTAGGATCAGCTCATCTGCTGATGGTAAGATTAGTTACTGTAGGCCGAGTTCACTGATATTCAATGTTAGAAATTCCCCTGGTGAAATAAACGTTCGTAAAATAACACTCCCACACTTAGTAAACAACGGCTTGTTAATTGATAGTAAGTCGGGTTTAGAACAAAAACTATTGTTGGTATGCAGACCTAACATAGATGATATACAAATGGCGCTTAAATGTCCATCATGATAACATATGTGCCGCAGTGTTTTTAGACTTCACAAATGCATGCAACGTAATAGATTAAGGTATTTTAATTACAAAGTTAGAAATAATGAGAGCAGATCACCAGTGGCAATCTGACAACAAACAGTGGTCTGCAGTACTACAGTACCTTGTCACGCCTGTCACTAACCGAAGGCTCGTTATCTCGATATCCTATTTATAATCATTACCTCAGGCATGTCGTAACAGGCGACTAATATGAGGTTGTATGTGTGGTTGGCGCCCTGTGTAGTTCCCATGCGGCTCTTTTGATACATAGAAAGACTAGGACTACTACTAGCTCATGCATGTCGTACATGGCGGCTAATATGAGGTTGTACATGGAGGCTGGCAACCTTATCATGTACAATATATTGCTACAGAAACCACCTGTGCAAGAGCATGTGAATGTTTGGTGCAGGCTTCCTGTAAGGGATCAGCTACAATTCCTATATATATATATATATATATATATATATATATATATATATATATATATATATATATATATATATATATATATATATATATATATAATCCCAGCTTTTTCTGTCAGTGCGTTACGCTAAGGGATGCAACTTTGGTTGAAAGTTAGACATTAATTGCATTGTTTACCTTATACGTACTCTCCCGAAAATAGTAACACTTACCAAAGAAGAATGCGCAAATGACGGTGTGCACAAAAATATATTTATAGAATGTGTGATCCCGTATACACACATTAGGATCTTCGCTGTTGCTACGTAGTTCATATACTGTGGTGATGCACAGTGGTTTTTTATAATACTTTTGTTGCCGTTAGGTATTGGTGCTTTTGAATTTAATTCCCGTCTTATGATGGGCTGTTACACCAGTGGTGGTTATAAGCACCATAGGAAGCCTGTTGCGTGCATATTTTGACGCACATATTACAAAAATCGATATGGCTATTTAATATGGGAAAAATATAGACATTCATTCATTTGTGTATGAAAATGCTGTCTATGGTAAAAGCGAGAGAATCCATGTTTGATTCACACTTTTGATTATAGGAGTAATCGTTCTGGATATTGATCCGGCGCAAGGATATTGCGCTTACGTTTGTACTTATTTTTTAGGGCCAGAAAATATATTAATTTGCTTATTGTGTTTATGGCCTGAATTCATATGTATTACATATTATTAGTACAAGTAGAATCAGTCCTATATTGTATATTCTGGATGGGTAGGAGGGACTAGATTCTTATTATTCCGGTCTAGCAGAAGTATGAGTTGTCTTGACAAGTCGTGAAGAGTTCCGATGTACCGTGATAATGGCGGGTACGCATTTTTCAAAGGGCTGGTAGATTCTTAAGGAAATATGATTCAGGAAGTGGTTTTCTTCTAAAGGAGATGGTATCTCTACTATAGTTTATGTTAGAGACTCTCCTAAGGTACGGTACAATGTATAATTCGGACTCCATGTATTGCCAGACCCTATATTGATGATCTCATGTCGATTCGACCTAGATGGAACATTGTGCTTCGTATCGCTAGGGTCGTGTTTTGTATCGACGAAGATGACAGACTTTCCTACAGCGGTTATGGCTACGTGAACTAACCTGATCACCGTAGAGCTGTATGGGAACATTTATGAAATCATTTATATACCCATTATAAATTAACTCTGGCTTATATTCTCCTTCCTATGAATGAGTGAACGACAACTCAGGGAGGCGGCCATGTTAGATTTCGGTCATCATATGTTTTGATCACTGCCAAGAGAACAGATTATTTATCCTATTATCGGACAGTGACAGGGAGATCTCAATCTTGCTAGAACCCCCCCCCCCCCCTCTTTCGTGGTTTCATAATATATGCTACAAACTATGGACGTCAAGTAACTTTAGTTATTTACCGATCTGCCTTCACTGACGCGTTTAGTCAGATAGGGGGATGCGGCCATAATATATCATGACATTGAACTTTTGATGTACTGCCCATTATTTCTGAATGTGTCATGACTTCAGATCTGCTATGTATACCTACAAATTGATATGTCAACATACCATGATGTACTCGTATGTCCCAGTGTGTACGTCTGAATAAATTGAGTAAACAAAGATTCCAGCAGTCTGCATTGGTGCCTTGTAGACACATGTGTATGAGTGGTTATATTGGTCAGCACACGAACAGTACACCATTCGCGGTAATCACACTCTACACTTCTACTTCATACATACACCATCCTGCGTCGGTTGGAGTGACCAAGTTTAGGGCCTGCTTCCCCTGGAGCCTTTGCCTTCCCTAACTCAGGACTAGGGTGAGTTACCCATTTACAGCTGGGTAGACTGGAGCATGCCTGATCTCAACAACACACCACTCTTCCTTACAGAGCATACAGACTGACACTTTACAGAGTGGAAAGAAGAAAAGAAACTTTACAGTGGCGAGCCAGATTCCTGGGTCCAGCTTACGCAGTTTTGTGTTGAGAATCACAGTTTACAGCTGAAAGAACATTTGTTTGACCACATCAACACCAGTAGGACAGCTATACAGTCGATGTCAGCTTGACCTGTATTACCGATAGGATGCTGTATCTAGGTCAGCGCTTGTTGACAGTTTTTCGCTGTACAGACAGTATTACACAGGACAGTGGTATCAAGTGTAGAAAATATCTGGAGCAGTATTGTTGACATTTCTCAACGTACAGAAGAATCACAGTGTTGGTGAACATAAAGTGCATATTTCATCGTTGGATCTTCATATGCTCAACAGAGAAAAATTGACAGTGTAATAGTTTAAAATTAAATCTATTACTGAATAAAGTGGCAAGTTATTAGTATTAAAATAAACTGTGCCTGCTTTACAACACTATACCTGCAACACATTCCATTCATGACATAAATTATATTGTATGCTATATGCTATTTATGCTTACATGTTATTTGTTATGTATTAAATTAGTTTATGTTCTGTGTGACTAGTACAAGGTATGCCGAGTGACATTGGTCTGGTACTAGTATTCTATAGGTACACATTTTCTTAATTGGAAATTTGTTAGCAACAATTTGCTGCTATTCCTGTTAGTTGTGATGAGGTGTTCTTTTCTTCGTTGTTTTTGTTAATAATTTTGTGTTCCTTAGTTTTGTTTGATTTGTTTGTATAATTGTAGGTCTCATCTTTTCTATTTTTGATTTCTTTACACCCTTATGTTTATACACTGTGGCGTATTTGTCTTGTTATATTATGGCAGTTATCATCACGGTTTCTGTGATCATTTTTTTTTCATTTCTCCTATTTAATTTAATTTGATCTCTGCAAATGTGTTCATATTGTCTTTTCTTGTTTGTCCTTTGTAATGTCTTTAGTTGACATATGACGTATAGTGGTATACACTGATAGTATAGTACAGATCAGTACTTTATGATTGTTATTGTTATAAAACAAAATGTACAAGACCTTTGTAAGGCTTGTCTCCCAAAGTGATTGGTAAAGGGAAATATTTTTTCCACAGGTACTCAAGTGATCTTTGATTACATTGAGATATACAAGACCTTTGTAAGGCTTGTCTCCCACAGTATTTGAGATACAGTTATTGTTGTCCACAGGTACTCAAGTTATCATTGGTTATTATAAACCATACAAGTTTGGACTAAGACTAAGTCTATGGTATAGACTTGTCTCCCATTAAAGTGAAATAGGGTAATTTATTTACTTTTTCAGGTTTCTGATTTAAGAAGACAATATGTCTACATTAGATTATTTCATTGCACAAGGAAAATCTCTTGATAAGACTGGAAAAGACTTAGAACAATGGGCTGTGGCTCAATATGACAAAGCATTAGCTGCTGAAGAGAGAAAAGCGGCTGCTGAAGAAAAAAAAGCTCTGGCTGAAGAAAAAAGATTAGAAAGAGAAGCTGCTGCTGAAGAAAAAAAAGCTCTGGCTGAAGAAAAAAGATTAGAAAAAGAAGCTGATACTGCTGCTGAACTAAAGAAATTGCAGATGCAAGTGGAGGAAAGGAGATTTGATGCAGAACAGAAAAAATTAGAAGCTGCTGCAGAACAGAAAAAACTAGAATTTGCTGCTGCTGCAGAACAGAAAAAATTAGAAGCTGCTGCAGAACAGAAAAAATTAGAAGCGGCTGCAGAACAGAAAAGATTAGATAGAGAAGCTGAAGAGAGAAAAGCAATAAGAGAACATGAGTTTGAATTAGAGAAATTAAAATTGACATGTATGAGTAATGTTAATCAGGCATCTGGTGGTAATGGTAAACCCTTTGTGTACAAGGTCAAGGTACCAGCGTTTAACCCTACCAGTGATGACATAACATTTTGGCTTTCTAGATTTGAACGGGCTTGTCGATCTCATAATGTTGACAAATCACAGTATGTGAATCAGTTGTCTGAAAATCTAAAAGGGGAGTCTCTGAGTAAGTTATATTTTGTTGAAGAGGCCGACAAAGATAATTATGATGCTGTTAGGGCAGCTTTGATAAAGAGATATCAGCTGTCTGAGGAAGGTTACCGTCTTTTGTTTAAAACAATGAGACCTGAGGTAGGTGTAGAATTCTCAGATTTCATCTCAAAAGCACGAATTACACTTTCACGATGGATTGAATTATCCAAAACAGAGAAAACATTTGATGGTCTTACGGATTTATTGCTAAGAGACAAGGTCATGTCTTCTGTAAATAAATCATTCCTAGAGTTCTTACATGAGCGTAAACCTGGTACAATAAAGCAAATGGAAGAATATTGTGACCAGTATGCCACGGCACACCCTGACATGATTCTTAGTAACTCTAACATTAAAGAGAGTATGCCAGTTGCTTCGGCAACAGAGTATAATCAGAATTACTCACACAAATTCCAAGGAACTAAAAATAAATTTGATAAAAAGGTTAATTGGAATAAGTATCAAAACCAAGATAACCACTCAAATCAGAGTTCTTCTTCGAAGAACTGGAATCGAGCTGATAGTCCTCGACACGCGAGAGGTACCCATAATGTTAGAAATTCTCGAAAAGGGAGTAGCTATAGGAACTACCCAAGTGCTTCATGGAGACAACAGAAACAATATTACAGGGATACTCAATATAATGAGCGTGATGATTATGATCATGAATATTATGATTCAAACCCAAATAGGGGTTATAACAGAGGCAATAATAATTATAGAGACAATTATAACCGAGGTAGATCACAACACAAAAGACATGGTAAATCTTATTACCAGGCTAACTCTGCACAACAGGAGTTCCACGACACCGATAATCAGAATAATGATAAAAAAGACTCCAACAGTGTAGCAAATTCCGCTTTCGATTTTGCTAGAGCATCTGAGTGTTCGCAATGCAAAACATTATTCGACCCAACCACAGTGTCTACTTTAAGCTGCGGTCACCCGCTTCCCGCTCTCCATGCGTCAATCGCGTACAATGGAAGGGGTGCTCTTGTCTTTAATAGGGGCCTAATAGATGGTACTCCGATATCAATTCTTTTCGACTCGGGGTGCACTACCATCGGAGTGAGGCAATCACTCGTAAATCCTTCTCGAGCTACAGGCAATATAGTCAAATGTGTAACATTTGGTGGCACATTGGAGAAGTACTCCACTGCCATTATCAATATTGCTACGCCTTTCTTTACAGGAGAGGTGCAAGCATGTCTCTTGCCGAATCCGATCGCTGATCTTATCATCGGTCGCATTCATGGAGTGAAAGAATGCACTCCACAGCAAATTTCTAATTGGGAAAATGTTAATATGCAATCTGCTAATGCAGTAATCACTAGGGCTCAAGCTCTTAATATGCCACAATCTTCACATTCTGAAGATAATGATGCGCAGATCCAAGATGATCCCTTGGAGATTTCCCACGATTCCTTTATCAAACAGCAGGAAGATGATCCTACTCTAAAGAAATTCTTTACTCTGGCAACAAAAGGTGATCCGAATAAGGATACAAATCGTAAATCTTGGATTACGATGAAGAATGGCGTACTTGTACGTATGGTACAAGACTCCGCTAAGTCCATTCATTCTCAAATCCTTGTGCCTAAAAATATGAGAGTTAAAATCTTACAGCACGCTCATGATTCGCAGTGTGCTGGACATATGGGTTTTTCCCGTACTAAAGCTAGAGTTCTTCAGTCTTTCTTTTGGCCTGCTGTGAATAAGGACATACGAATCTATTGTCGATCTTGTAAAGTATGTCAAGAGATTAAATCCAGAGGTCCACGCCATGATGCACCTATTCAGGCTGCAGACATTCCCATTCGGCCATTTCAAAAAATGGCGATAGACATCATTGGTCCATTTAAGATAAAGTCTGCTAGAGGACACCAATTTATTTTGACGTGTGTTGATATGTGCACACGTTGGCCGGAGGCTGTTCCTCTAAAGAGCATAACTACTGCTGATGTCGCAGATGCTCTTTGGTTAATATTTTCTCGTCTGGGGTTTCCAGCAGAAATATTATCCGACCATGGTACCCAACTCATATCGGATACCATGTCTCAAGTAATGTCGACTCTGAAGATAGAGAGATCGCTGAGTAGTATTTATCATCCTATGTCCAATGGGATGGTGGAACGTTTGAATAGAACTCTGAAAAACCTACTAGGTAAGATAACAGAAGATCATCCTCAGGATTGGGATAGGGTTTTACCCGCGGCTCTCTTTGCATATAGAGAGGTCGCCAACGAACATACAGGATTTTCTCCCTTTGAACTTGTCTTTGGCGCGAAACCGCGAGGTCCTATGTCCTTACTTCATGATCTTATAACTGCTGATAATATTGTCGATGACACAAAATCCTCTTATGAATATGTCATCGCACTTAGACACAAGATTATTGAAGCATGCAAATTGGCAACTGCTTCTTCTGAATTTGCGAAACAGAAGGCAAGGGAATTTGCCAATAAAAAGAGATGTTTGCGACAACTTTGTCCAGGTGACAAAGCATTTGTCTTGCTACCTTGTAGGGAAAATAGACTTCTTATTTCTTGGAAAGGTCCGTACGATATAATATCAAAGGTTTCCGATGTTGACTATATCGTCGATATTGACAGGAAGCGTAAAACCTTCCACATCAACATGCTCACGGAATTCCATGAACGTCCTGATTATTTACAACCTGTTTTCCAGGCAACGGACGATTTTCCAGTCCAACATGGACAGTACTCATCTCTGTCAGTAATACAGGATGAGGAAACGAGTTTCTCGGATGTAAATTTACCTTTTCCAATGATTCCTCTTCACTCTAATGAATCATGGAAAGATGTTGCAATTTCTCCAGAATTATCTCCAGGAGAGCAGAAACAAGTTTCTACTATGTTAGAACAATTTCAGGATGTCCTTACTGACATTCCTGGTCAAACGGATGTCATTCAACATGACATTATTCTTACTGACCATAGTCCTATAAGAGTCAGACCGTATCCTATCCCGATACATTTTCAAGCACAGGTAGAGAAAGAGTTAGATGAGATGATAGAGTTAAAAATTATTGAACCATCCACATCAGCATATTCTTCGCCGATGGTTATAGTACGGAAAAAAGACAATAACATACGTCTTTGCGTGGATTATCGCAAATTGAATCAAGTGACTAAATTCGATGCTGAACCTATGCCTTTACTAGAAGAGCTACTTACGAGACTATCGAATTCTCACTTCTTTACTAAACTCGATTTGTCTAAGGGATATTGGCAAGTTCCACTATCCGAACACGCCAAACCGTTTACTGCTTTTTCGACGCCTAGGGGTCTATTCCAATGGAATTTCATGCCTTTCGGTCTTATGAACGCCCCTGCTACATTTGTACGCATGATGCGTCGAATCCTATCTCATCGCTCAGATGTCATTGCGTATCTTGATGACATCTGTCTTTTCAGTGATACTTGGAACGATCACTATAATGGTATAAATGAACTATTGTCTATCTTACGCGAGCATAACCTGACAGCGAAACCATCGAAAGCATGTATTGGTTTTAGCGAAATATCTTTCTTAGGACACCGTGTTGGTCATGGGTTCCTAAAAACAGAAGACCATAATACAAGTAAGATACTTAACATTTCTATTCCTAAGACTAAAAAGCAAGTACGAAGTCTCTTAGGTCTAATACAATTTTATGGACGATTCATCCCGAATCTGTCCTCCATTATGTCACCTCTTTCTTCCTTGCTAAAGAAAGGGTCTCCTAATGTAGTCCATTGGACTCAAGAATGTCAATCCTCTTTGGATAAGGTTAAAACTATGTTTTCTACTTCACCTATCCTAGTATTGCCTTCTAAGGATAAGACATTTATTCTTCGTAGTGACGCTTCATCCACCGGGATTGGAGCTGCACTAATGCAAGAGTACTCTGGAACTCTGCATCCTGTGATGTATATTTCTCGGAAATTAAATGCCGCAGAGAAGAATTACTCGGTCCTAGACCGTGAATTATTGGCTATGGTTTGGTCAATCCTTAAACTGCAAAGATTTCTTCTGGGCGCGCATTTCATTGTGGAAACTGACCAGAAAGCTCTTACGGCTATTCAGAGTAAAAATCTGAAGAGCGCGAGATCAACGCAATACGCGATTGCTCTACAGCCATTTCATTTTTCGGTGCGAGCTATCCGTGGGTCAGAAAATGTGATGGCAGATATTTTGTCTAGATGCCCACATGATTCATAACTGTTATACAACTTTGATACAGTTGTTTCTATGGTGAAATGTGTACACATATGTAATATATCATATATTGATTGTAACACTACTTAGCGGTTCATTGATATTTATTCACCGCTGATCTTTCAATGTTTTTCGTCTTTGATGATCATGATGTTAAGATATCTTAGATGAAATCTATGTATAAACTAATGTGGAAATTGTGTCATTGCTAATATTGTAGTATGCGTTGGTGACACCTCTCTGGAAATATTTATACTTAGAGAAGTACTTTCTCTAAGGTCATAAAACTTATGCTTATCATCTGCGCATTGTATTGGTGCGTTGTGAGCCTATTGTATGTTGCTCCTAGATGTATTTCAAAAAAAAAATGTACCATTTTTTTTTTTCCCGAGGGGTGTGGTAATCTGTTGCGTGCATATTTTGACGCACATATTACAAAAATCGATATGGCTATTTAATATGGGAAAAATATAGACATTCATTCATTTGTGTATGAAAATGCTGTCTATGGTAAAAGCGAGAGAATCCATGTTTGATTCACACTTTTGATTATAGGAGTAATCGTTCTGGATATTGATCCGGCGCAAGGATATTGCGCTTACGTTTGTACTTATTTTTGAGGGCCAGAAAATATATTAATTTGCTTATTGTGTTTATGGCCTGAATTCATATGTATTACATATTATTAGTACAAGTAGAATCAGTCCTATATTGTATATTTTGGATGGGTAGGAGGGACTAGATTCTTATTATTCCGGTCTAGCGGAAGTATGAGTTGTCTTGACAAGTCGTGAAGAGTTCCGATGTACCGTGATAATGGCGGGTACGCATTTTTCAAAGGGCTGGTAGATTCTTAAGGAAATATGATTCAGGAAGTGGTTTTCTTCTAAAGGAGATGGTATCTCTACTATAGTTTATGTTAGAGACTCTCCTAAGGTACGGTACAATGTATAATTCGGACTCCATGTATTGCCAGACCCTATATTGATGATCTCATGTCGATTCGACCTAGATGGAACATTGTGCTTCGTATCGCTAGGGTCGTGTTTTGTATCGACGAAGATGACAGACTTTCCTACAGCGGTTATGGCTACGTGAACTAACCTGATCACCGTAGAGCTGTATGGGAACATTTATGAAATCATTTATATACCCATTATAAATTAACTCTGGCTTATATTCTCCTTCCTATGAATGAGTGAACGACAACTCAGGGAGGCGGCCATGTTAGATTTCGGTCATCATATGTTTTGATCACTGCCAAGAGAACAGATTATTTATCCTATTATCGGACAGTGACAGGGAGATCTCAATCTTGCTAGAAACCCCCTCTTTCGTGGTTTCCTAATATATGCTACAAACTATGGACGTCAAGTAACTTTAGTTATTTACCGATCTGCCTTCACTGACGCGTTTAGTCAGATAGGGGGATGCGGCCATAATATATCATGACATTGAACTTTTGATGTACTGCCCATTATTTCTGAATGTGTCATGACTTCAGATCTGCTATGTATACCTACAAATTGATATGTCAACATACCATGATGTACTCGTATGTCCCAGTGTGTACGTCTAAATAAATTGAGTAAACAAAGATTCCAGCAGTCTGCATTGGTGCCTTGTAGACACATGTGTATGAGTGGTTATATTGGTCAGCACACGAACAGTACACCATTCGCGGTAATCACACTCTACACTTCTACTTCATACATACACCATCCTGCGTCGGTTGGAGTGACCAAGTTTAGGGCCTGCTTCCCCTGGAGCCTTTGCCTTCCCTAACTCAGGACTAGGGTGAGTTACCCATTTACAGCTGGGTAGACTGGAGCATGCCTGATCTCAACAACACACCACTCTTCCTTACAGAGCATACAGACTGACACTTTACAGAGTGGAAAGAAGAAAAGAAACTTTACAAAGCCAAAAGGAAAATGGTAATGACAATGATGGAGCTGCCAGCCTTTAAACATTGCTTCAGAAACCACCACTTCAAGGGCGCATGCATGCTTTCATGCAAGCGTCTTGCAAGAGGGTCAACTACAGGGGTCATTACATTCTCCATTAGGAGCGATAAGGTAAAAGAAGAAAAGGAACTGGTCATTTTTTTTAGCTCTAATAAAAAAAATTAAAAATTCTCACCTGAGCACGTGTGATCTCACCTGGATATGCGCGAGTACGTGAGTTGGTCTGTGAGTGCTGCTTTCTAAATGTCTCAGAATGTATAACTTGGCGGTTACCACGAAGTCGGTCAGATTAAAATAAACTGACTGTAATTTTTTTTTTAAGGGAAGGGGGGGGGGGGAACGCTACCGCTGCACTTTTTAACAAAATAAATTTGCCCTCGTTTTGGCAAGGCGCTGCCCGTTCAACCTAGAATCAATATCCCTTGGTTATATTAGGACGCATGTCCAAATATAAAACGACCTTGTGGTCTGGTAACAGTTTACCGCTCCAGTGATATCGGTGATATTAAAGTAAACTTATCAAGGTTAAAAAAAAAATAGCACGGAGATCGATAACAGGTTGGGATACTTTTATCCGAAATCGTCGTGGACAGCTTTAACCACATTTTTTACCGGTTTCCAGATGTCGCCCAAATCACGTACAAACCGTAGCCGAAAATGTGTTCGAAACGTCGCCTAAACGTAGCCCAATAATGTCACCTCCCCAGTACAGCGTTGTGTAGAACATATTCAAGACACCTAACCTTATTAGACGTGTTCATTCCTGAGTGGATTTTGAAATTCATATATGTGGAATATATAGTGTTCTTAAAGGAATTTGCGAAAGGGAAAAGGGAGGTTAGTGAATCTTTTAAAAACTATTAATAATTTTCCTTAGTCTTTAAATTAAGATTTACTTTTGCACTTAGCATCATAGCTAAATGTGCGGAAGACAGTTTTCAATTAATTCTTCTCGTAAATGATTAATTAAATCAAAAGATTTTCATCTAAAATGATAGGAGGTAATTGATAGTTCATACTTCATCTTCATCTAGATCAGTGTTTCTCGACCTTTTTGTGTTCACGACACACTTTTCAATTTTCAAAAAATTTGCGGCACGCCTATCTAACTCCGCACCTGAATAAAACATTACAGTGATATAAACTAAATTAAATACACTAATTTGTGGGTACTTTAGAATACAGAAAACTCTCTATTTCATTTTCTTTTAATTGTATAAAACAATTTTGAAGTATATCTATTTTTGTTCAAAGCAGTTAATAGCTGCAATTGTTACTGAATGAATTCAAGCAGTAAGATCAGTTGCACATTTCATCATCATCAGTTGCCATCTCCACAACGAAGGTTGGCTATAATGGATCTCCAACGTCTTCTGTCTCTTGTCTTGATGGTGCATTCTGATAGACTCTTTCCTGTCCATCTCTTGATGTTGTCTTCCCACTTATAGCGCTGTCTTCCCCTTGCACGTTTGCCTTCAACTCTCCCTTCTGTTATGGTCTTCTGCAAGGTGTTATGCCTTTTTATGTGGCCAAAGTATTTTAGCTGCCGAACTTTGACCTCCCTCATTAGTTCTCTTTTCATACCTAGATTTTCTAGGACCTCCTTATTTGTTTTCATCTCTTTCCATGAGATACGCCCCATTCTTCTATATATCCACATTTCAAGAGCCTCAATTCTTTCTTCCAACTGCTTATTCATCGTCCATGTTTCTGCGCCATACAGAAATGCAGAATATATATAACACTTTATGATTCTCAGTTTTAATTTGTGAGATAACTGTTTGGATGTCAGTATATGTTTCATGTTGTTGAATGTAGCTTTGGCCATTCCTATTCTCTTCTTGATTTCTGTTTCACATCTGCCATCTTCTGTTATTATATGACCGAGATATACGTAGCTCTTGACTTGTTCCAGGATTTCCCCATTTACGCTTATTTTTAATGTGGGTTTATCGTCTGTTTTGCTAATTATCATAGTTTTTGTTTTCTCAATATTAATGTCGAGTCCATATTCATGACTTATACTGTTCACTTGCTTCACTAGTTCTTGTAACTCCTGTTCGCTTTCAGCTAACAACAAGGTATCATCTGCATATCTAAGGTTGTTTGTTGACCTTCCACTGATGTTCAGTCCTGGTATTTCCTGTATCTGTCTGAAAAATTTTTCGGTGTATAAATTAAATAGGCAGGGGGACAGCACACAACCTTGTCTGACACCTCTTTTTATGTCTATGTATGGTGAATAATTCCTTCCAGATCTTACTGTGGCAGTTTGCTCCGAATAAAGGGTACTGAGTATTCTTATATGTTGCACATTTACATGATCCCTAAAAATATACTTCATGTAGCAAATTTACAAAGGTTTTGCGTCACACTTTGATAGACGCGGAGGCACACTAGTGTGCCGCGGCACACCGGTTGAGAAACACTGATCTAGGTTGTTAGGTCATCATACAGACTTACGTGTGCCCACACTCTCGTGCACAATACATTTAACACTTGTCAGATGCGTCTCATGTCATACATGCTTACTCGAGAATTGAAACTATTCTTAGTAAGGTAAAGGATCCAGTTACACGCCAATTGAGGCATATTGGGAATATGGTGTTAGGCCCATATTTTCTTGACCATCGGCACACTAAGGTTGATGTGGTCAGCATCGTGCCGGCCGCCTTAACCTTCCCAGAGTTGCTCTGGTACCCAGTTGGGGCTTATTTCTTAGTAAGGAGTAATATAAATGAAAGTCAACCAGTGATATTAAGTGTGAAAACTTACGAAGACTTGTATGTGTCTTCAGTCCATCAGACGTCTGAGTCTACACTCTACGTGTTTGACGACTAACCAGAAAGAATCAAGCACAGTATACGTCTGGATAGCAGAATTCGCCATTTAGGACTGTCACGTACGGTTTATATTCATTTAATTTCCTACATCATCTTCCTATTCTTTCACCCGAATTCTCTCTTTTATTATCTCTGTATTTCCTTTTTTTTTCCTGTATATTTTTCATCCATTCGTTTTGCGAATATTATTTTCATATAATTCGCAAACTTTACCTGTTTTCCTTTCTCTAAAACTGAGAATCGCACCTGGGTGGTATTGCGTACATGTCAGTCGCGCTGGTCGGATGATAGGCGTGAATTTACAGCATTCGCTAGACATTCGTCTGAGGGTCTCTGGCCTGGGGCGTGAAAATTCACCCGAGGGACATGGAAAGTAGACAGAGAGTCTGCATTTCAGTAAACGCATGAGGTTTTTCGTCAGAAAAAAACCCGGCTTAGCGTGAAAATCCACTCCGCACTGCAGACGGTGGTCTGAGATTTGCAACTCAGGCAAGCCCTCGGCCACTGATGGCTGTTACGTCACGCGATAAGCGGACGAAGGTGTTATACGGACAGGGGAGACTATTTCGCTTGGCGAAATAAGATTAGGATCCTGTGTCCGATTTTAAAGATATTGGCCAAGTTTGAAACTTTAATTTCATTCTCGCTCATAGACTCACAGTAGATAGGTTGCTCGTAAACAGAATAGCTGTTAGCGAAGATCTCAGTTTGTTTTGGCAATTTGTCGAACTTCTAGACTTCCAGAAATATTTTCAGCATTTTTATTCTTAAGTTGTGCGACTACCTGTAATTCTGTGGTTGAGGTAATTAATATGATAGATATATAGATTTTGTGAGTGTTAAAGTGTTAAATCGCTTAATTCATTTTAATCTATTTCTTTAGCGCAGAAGAGAAATAAAGTGGTAGGCTATTATATTTTCTAGGGAAGCATTCAGTGGAAAGCAGAATAAAATTAAAATTTCTAGCTTATAACGGCAATTGTAGCTATTTATGAATTTAATTTAACCGCTAATACTCAGTCGAGTGTATTTTTCTAAACTAACGTATAAACTCTAGAATCGAGCCTCGTGAATGGTGACGGAATACGCACGTGTTCCTAATTCATGAGGATTGCTGATTTTTAAATATAACTTACGTCACGGGAAGTTTAAATGATAAGCAAAGCTCTCTGCTTGCAAGTTTAAATGTAAGTTATAACCAGTACAGATTCTGTTTATTATATTATATGTGTTATTTTTCCTCCACACAGTGAAAGTTTTGGGGTGACCCTAACTTTACCAGCACCTAGTAGTAGTTTCCATACTTGTGAAGAAATAGACAGTCCTTATTTTGAACCACGTGGGTTTCTTAAGTACCACTGGTCTAAACAGTGCATATGCAACCCGAGTTAGCCAGAAATACTATATCCCAATAACGGGTTTTCAAAGACTGTAATGATAAATACTGGACCTTGGAGCCAGATCTTAATTTCTTCTAGAAACTCTACGTAATTTTTCTGCCTGGTGGCGCGAAATACTTCAAGTATTAACTAACATTTCCCGACTATATATATATATATATATATATATATTTTTGTGGACAAATCTGTGGTGTGACTAAAGTGAATCCTATACTGAGGGAAGGCACCGACCTGACATTCATCATTTTTAGAAACCTACGCTATTGACACTGTGCTCTGCTAACTCCCGCGCCTGGAATAATTGTTAGGTGACTTAATCAGACATTTGAACAAATTTGCACACCCAAGTAGTCGTTCCCGGAGACTCCGAGTTAAATACGTCTTTTGGAACTGGGGACTTCTTGGCAGAAGACTGCATTTTTGAGTCTGTGTGAAAATCTAAAATCAGTGTGTTCCAAGAGGCAGCGAGCAAAGTCGTGAGTACATGTATGAGAGGCCATGGCGGAATGAATGAGTGTACGCTGGTTTGAGTGATATTTTCACTATTATATCTTTGACACCCTGTTGCTGTCCTAATTTTTTTTTTCAATCTGCATAATTTGTTGCTAAGGCTAGAGTTCTTGTGTTTTTGTCTTAGGTTAAATCAGATTTTTTTCAAACTCTGTGCATATAATTACGAGATAAAACATAGAAAACTCTTAGACTCAAACCCTATGTATCTGTGACTCGGGCGCCATCATCTGTTCTCTTAACGGGGCCGGGCTAAACCTAGAGTTAACACTGTAACGGGGCTAACATCCTTGCAACATTTCCTTGAATTTTTATGACTATGTGTATATGTATTTTCCTTGATGTACTTTCTTTGATGTTGTGAACCGATTTTTCCTGATATTAAAATCGCTCTTGAACTTAATAATCGTGTTTGGTCAGCTCGTTCTAGATAATATATATATCATTGTTATAGTTTTCCCACGTCTGTGTGTTTACCGGTCGTCACGTGTATGTGCGTGCCTGTGAGTGATAGAAATATACGTAATCTGTATATTGGTGTAGTCTGTCTGACGCTGTAACAACTGTTGTAGAAGATAGGTGAGAGAGAGAGAAGAATTCTTTTCGCTTTCAGAGACAGCCACTATATCAAAATCTATCATCTCACGTGTGTGGAAATTCTATTACCTTTCACTAACTCTCACTGAGTCTATCACCTATTCAAACCTATTCAGAAGGGACCAAACCTAGTCTTAATTCTCCTATCGAAAATCTACGACAAGGACATCCTACATTCCTCAATTAAAAAGGAATATTTCTCGCCCACGATTAGGACGGTGGTGGCTGCATTTTTATTCACCTTTTATCAAGAGCGCATTTTGAGAATCAAGATTCCATATTTACAAACATATTTTGAAACATATTTAAATGTCAAGTTCAACTCACTCACAAGATAGCATTTTGAGAATCAATATTATATATTTACCAGTTGATTCTCATATTTATACTAAGTGCAACGCATTCTTAAGCGCATTTTATGAAGCAGACTCCATAATCACAAGTTGAGTCGGATATAAAGATATTAAGTGCAGCTTACTCCAAAGTGTATCTTAAGAATAAAGCGCACATACTCAAATTGACGAGTCTACATACCAAGATCATTTCGTGACAATCTCCAGTCTGGCCAGTACCCTTCGGAGATTAGGCAACAGACATTTTTCATATGGCAACTGTCAACTGTTTGTCACCGCTACAGTAATATTGTCAAACATTGAAGGACTGTATATCGTCAACTTCTCAGTACCACAAAAGTTCTCATCAGAACGTCCTCAACATAACTTATAACTACCTTGGACATTCTATACATACATGGGAATCATCCTACCCGGGTGCAGCATTTAGAGACACATGGACTGTGTAGATTACTCATCATTTTGGTAACAAGTATCATAACACATCATCATTTCCCTTCACACATGTTCATTCTTCTATTTAACTAACTACAATATTAATATCTCATCTGTGTGTTTTGTGTGAATCGCCGTTCACAATCATTGCGTTCTAATCACTACTAACCCTTTATGTGTAGATATTTCATTAATTAACCCAATAATCGTTTGATCATTATCTAGTTCATTAATGTATCACTCGTGCTGTGGGTGTTAAATATTTACTTATAGGTAAATTTCTACATTCAGATGAGAATGGGGGCTCTTTCTGTTACGGGATCTAAGGGCAGAAGCTAAGGTCGTGGCGAAACAGAACTCTTTCCATAATTCACTAGAAAACACTGTCCAAAGGAACGCATTCGCATTCTCTTCTTCTTAACCTTATCTCGAATAGGTCTATATACTTTCTTAACGAGCCACTTTCTGGAGACCTTCTTCACAATATTTCATAGGCTATTTCCGGCGAAAACTACTGTTGTAGTTGCCCCAATATACAACATACGACAATAACCACTGACTGCTTTGACAGTTGGCGGCTAAGGATCAAAGAAGAAGAAGGCTGGAGCGTGAAGCAACCATGTTTCGACGTCGCCACCCGGTAACGTGGCTGTCATTACGTACTCAAAATTATATTTTTAAAATATTGCTGCATAATACTGAATAATGTTTAAGAAAGATTATTTCATATTTTTATCATAGAGATGCTACAAAAATGTTAACCTTAAAGTGAAATACCAGAGATATTCATTTGTAAGAGAATTTTATATATATATATATATAAGAGGTGCGTTCAGAAAGTAATGCACCGCATCGTTTTTCTCAGGAGCTGTTTATTCAAAAAGCATGAAATTTATACACAATATACATGGATATGTCATGTAAACATCGGTATTATTCAACATAATCCCCATTAACTTGTACGGCTTTATGCCAGCGCGAAACAAGTGCATGTATTCCTAGCCCGTACCAGATTTTGTCTTGATCATGTAGCCATTTCTTCGCTGCATGAATCACTACTTCATCATCTTCAAACCTTGTCCCACGGAGTGCATCTTTAAGTGGACCAAATAGATGAAAATCAGAGGGTGCCAAATCGGGATTATAGGGTGGATGGGGTAGTACAGTCCAACCAATTTGGTGATTGCTTCCCGTGTTACCAGACTTGTGTGAGGGCGCGCATTGTCGTGAAGGAGAAGCAGGTCTGTTGGATTCTTGTGCGGCCGAACTCTGCGAAAACGTTGATTGAGTTTTTTCAATGTCTTAATGTAAGCTTGCGAATTGATTGTCTCTCCTCTTGGCATAACGTCCACAAAAATCACACCTTCAATGTCCCAAAAGACAGTGATCATGACCTTTCCTGCTGAAGGAATTGTCTTGAATTTCTTTCTTCTTGGTGATTGCGGATGATGCTACTCCATTGACTGTCTTTTTGTCTCAGGTTCAAGATGATGTGCCCAGGTTTCGTCACCTGTAACGATCTTAGCCAAAACGTTCTCTCCATCAGCATTGAAACGCTCTAACAATTCAGAAGAAATTGCTTTCCTTTGCAATCGGTGGTCATTTGTGAGACTTTGAGGAACCCATCTTGCACAAACCTTAGAAAATCCGAGAGTTTTTATAAATGCATTTGCACTACCAATGCTGACTGACAGCTGTAAGGCCAATTGTTGAGTAGTGATTCGCCTATCGGTAAGAATAATGCCCTCAGCGCATTTCAACATTTCTGCGTTGGTGGTTGTGGCAGGACGTCCACAGCGCGGCCGATCAAGCAACTCCATATCTACACTTCCTGATTCTTTGATTCTCTGAACCCAGCGACTGACTGTACTCCTGTCGACTGCAAAACTTCCATACACATCACATAGACGCTTGTGAATATCCACAACAGTTTCCTTCTCTGCAACGAGAAATTCTATCACAATTCGCTGTTTATAACGCAAGTTGCTAACACGCTCCATTTCAACGGTTTAGGGCAGCCGTATTATTTGGCCGATTGCGGTGCAATTTGGTGCACACAATTGGCATATGCCATATTTAAAGTGTGCAAAATTTCATGCTTCTATCTTTATTATTAGCTGAGAAAAACGATGTGGTGCATTACTTTCTGAACGCCCCTCGTACATACAATAGGTTGTGCAGGAAGAGAAGGAAGACTCGAAGGGATAGGGAAAGATTCTTCAGGGAGCCCTTCAAGTTTGCCAAAGAACTGTTTGAGCAGCCACGGTCGGGTACGCTAAACATCAAGAAAGAAGACCTGGAAGAACACCTTAGAATGACATATTCAGATGGTCGCAAAGATGAGCCGCTCAGCAGCATGGCAGGCCTTAAATGGCCGAGTAAGCCAGGAGCTGAATTTAACACCAAGCCCCCAACGGTGCAAGAGGTAGAAAGCATTGTCCAGAAAGCTCGGTGCAAGTCAACTCCAGGTCCTAATGGTGTTCCATATGTGGTGTATAAGAGATGCCCTGAAGTGCTCAAACGACTGCTCCGTTTACTAAAGAATGCGTGGAAAGCCCAGCTTGTAAGCAAGGAATGGAGAAAGGCGAACGGAGTCTACATCCCGAAGGAGCAAAATTCCACAGACATCAGTCAGTTCAGGCCAATCTCACTACTCAATGTGGAAGGGAAGATATTCTTCTCAGTGATGGCGAAAAGACTCACTACATACCTCCTGGCAAATGGGTACATTGACACTACCATTCAGAAAGGAGGTATCCCAGGTACACCAGGATGTCTAGAGCATGCCACAATGATCTGGGAAGCAATCCAAAAGGCAAAGTCTGACAGAACAAACCTTCATGTAATCTGGTTGGATCTAGCGAATGCTTATGGATCCGTTCCACACCAGATGTGGCAGGCCCTAGAAATGTATCATGTTCCACAAGAGATTGCAGCAATGCTGAAGCTGTATTTCGCAGGGTTTGCTGTCAGATTTTCAACCAGAGAGTACACAACGAAGTGGATTGGCCTTGAAGTTGGAATTGCAATGGGGTGTACCATCTCTCCGATACTATTCGTGATGGCTATGCAGGTAATCCTCAATGCGGCCGAAGGAATGGCTATAGGTCCAAAGCTTGGGGGAATGTGTCACATGCCACCGCTCAAAGCATTCATGGATGACACAACAATTCTGACATCAGATGAACATCAGGCCCGGAGGATGTTAGAACGCCTGGATGAACTAGTCAGCTGGTGCAGAATGAGCTTCAAACCCAAGAAGTCGAGAAGCCTATCAGTCAGGAAAGGGAAGATAGCAGAAGACATATTCGTGGTTTCCAACCAAAGAATCCCTACTGTCATTGAGGAACCTGTTAAAAGTCTTGGCAGGGTGTACGATGCCTCATTAAAAGACTCGAAGGCAGTGCAACAGACAATAGAAATGGCAGACAGAGGGCTACAGATCATAGACCAAAGCAGACTCTTGGGAAAGTTCAAACTGTGGTGCCTCCAGTTCATGTTGATACCGAAATTGCTGTGGCCACTGCTTATATATGAAATAAGCACAAGTACAGTCGAAGCTATAGAGCAAAAGGTCAACAAGTTCATGAGAAAGTGGCTAGGGGTACCACCAGGTCTGTCAGATGTAGCACTGTACTGCAAAAAGTCAAAACTTCTGCTTCCTTTCAAGTCAGTTGTTGAAGAGTACAAAGTTGGAAAGGCAAGGCTTGCAATGATGCTACGCGAGTCAGCTGATGACGTGGTTAAGTCCATTCAGCCTACACTGAAAACGGGAAGGAAGTGGAGAGTGGAAGAAGCTGTTGATGCTGCCCAAGAGTCACTCAAACTGAGGGAGGTAATCGGATACACACAGACGAATAGACGGGGATTTGGTCATGGAGACATCCGCTGGTGGTCCAAGGCATCAAGCAGGGAGCGCAGAGACATGGTTGTTCATGAGATACGAGAGGCTGAGAATGATAAGAGGTTGCAAAAAGCAGTGCAGCAGGTCCAACAAGGCCAATGGACTACATGGGAAGGAGCCCTGCAGAGGTCCTTGACATGGAATGATATATGGCATATGGCACCTCTTAGGCTCAGCTTCGTGGTTAGATCAATGTATGACCTGCTGCCGTCGGCCACCAACCTTGTGAA
Source organism: Oreohelix idahoensis (assembly GCA_024509875.1). Classification (NCBI taxonomy): domain Eukaryota; kingdom Metazoa; phylum Mollusca; class Gastropoda; order Stylommatophora; family Oreohelicidae; genus Oreohelix; species Oreohelix idahoensis. Next base: position 155,913 of record JAMPIV010014252.1, read on the forward strand.
ATGGGGAAAGTCGGATGATGAGCAGTGCCCCCTGTGCCAGGGGAGGCAGACACTCGAACACGTGCTCTCAGCGTGTAAGGTGTCATTAGGGCAAGGGCGATACACCTGGCGCCATAACAAAGTGCTAAATGAGCTTGCTGCGACAATAGATCTAGCAAGGATGAAGGCGAACAGCAAACCCAGGCCGAGCACCGCAAATACATACTTTCTGAGGGCAGGAAAGTCAGCACACCCCAAACTGAGTAAACCAGGTAGCAGTTTACCATCTCTTCTTGATTGTGCAAACGACTGGGAGATGGCGGTAGACCTACCTGGACGAGGGGCATATCCAGAGAGTATCAGGAAATCGCGGAGACGGCCGGATATAGTGCTTCATTCTTCTTCAACGCTTCAGGTCATACTGTGAACTGACCGTGCCATTTGAATCCAGATTAGACGAGCAACATTCGTTCAAAGCGGCCAAATATAGTGATCTGGCCGCGGATCTGAGACACGAGGGGTTCACTACAAGAGTCATGGCTGTTGAAGTGGGCGCAAGAGGGCTTGTGGCTGCATCAATGTATGATCTATTGAAACTGTTGGGGTTGAAGGGACAGGCGAGAACAAGGGCACTGAAGAGGCTTAGTGAAACTGCCGAAAAGGCATCAGGCTGGCTGTGGAACAACCGCAATGGGCAATGGAAATCGTGACAATAAACGCTGCGGTACAGAAAACACCAGGAATTTTTCTAAGTCCACAAAACGCTGAGTTTTGTGGTGTACTAGTGAGCGGGCTGTGACTGAGGGGCAACAGGCGATGTATATTATAGGAGGTGTCAGTGTCAGAATTTCAGTGGCTAGGCTCGGCGGCTTCGCGATGGTGTCTCAGTGTGTGCGACGGAACGAACGGAATAATTTGTCTTCTCTTTGTTACTTTCACAATTGCCTCCACGGCTGGCGGAGTTGTGGATTAAAGTTGCTACCATAAGTGAAATGGGTTCATTTTCGATACAAGACAACAGGAGGCTGAGACGCTTGGGAGTCATGACCCAAGTGGGCCCGCCCCCCTTAGAGTGTAAAGGAGTATACTGGGCCGAAACACTTGTCTGATGGGGGGACTTCTTCTGATGATCAGATTGCCTCCTGTTGTATCGCTCTGTAAAGAGTTTCCTATCATCTTATATATATATATATATATATATATATTCCCAAATTTCTTCGAGAACTGAGGCTCCAAAAAGCCGCTTTGTTGGCGACCTCCGTATTTTTTTTTTAGAAGAGGAGACTTGATTGCATGTGGTCAGCATACTTAATTAAGGTACTAAAGTTGAGAGTTGACCTACTGAGATGTATCAAACGGCCCAAAGAGAGAATATTTATTCATATAATACTACTGTCACAGTTTGCTTCCCCTTAGCTCTGCGGTAGTGGTCCAACAGTGGCCAAAACTCAACTGATGAAGGTCTTCAAAGGTGTCTACCTTCGCATAAGATTTTTCTTGTCATAGTTGTAGACAGAAGGATAATGATGAATCTACCTCTATGGAATATTCACAAGATATTCAGTAAAGCGAGAACAATGCTGCACTGGCTGAGCACGTTAACTCTAGTATCTGCAGTCGACTTTTGTGAAGGATATGTTTATCTTATAATTTGTTAACTCGTTCAAGCCCCCAACTGAGTTAATTCAGCAAATTTCCTCTTATTATTATTTAGCAGCTCTGATTGAGTGTACTTAAGAAATTGTCTGAGACATACGGATACAACACATTCAAAGTGATTAAATCAACTTTAAATTTGGATAGATGTAAGTAACAAATGTAATAATCAATTAGGTTTTAACAGGTATTAAAAATTGAATAATTCTTTAACGAAAATTTGTCATCATCATATGATGTTAATGGGGATTAATATAAGGGGAAGTTTCACTTGGCAGCTTTTATTTGTACACTTAGCTGCTGGGGTTTTCTGCTCCCGCTGGTGTTTTGGTTCTTCGCAGATAGGTGACTATATCGTTCGCGTTCCTGGTCAAAATTAAGAGTTGCAGCACGTTCCAAGTAGAATCAGGTAGTTACTGCAAAGCTGGTCCCGCGCCTCTAAGACCCGTCTGACGATGGTGTCTAGCGTCGACTTAAGGCCGCTTATACCCTCACGGGTTCCAGAAATAGTACCCTCTACTGGTACCACCAATTAGTGTGGCAAAAGAAGAGAAACAAATACCCCCTGTGTATTGAATTTCCCGACACATACCTATGTGCCCCTCTCTTTTCATTCCACCATCCCATCTACCTCATAACTTTTATCCACGCTGAGAATTAATCCCAGTGGACGAAAAACTATCTTTACATTTAAAATGAATAGTTTTATATTTAACTTAAGTTGAAAATGTTAACAATATAGTTTGAATATGTTTACATTTACATCGGTTGAAAATGTTGTAAACTTTCATTACAGTTAGAGTGAACATGTTTTACATTTACACAGGTTGAAATGATTGAAACTTTCATTACATTTAGAGTGAATATGTTTTATATTTACACTGGTTGAAACAGTTAATAATATAACAAGTATGTACATCCTTTCTTTCATCATTCCCTCCCTGCTCCATATGGAACTTAGGACTACCTCTGCGTTTGGTTCCTTATAATAAACTCGCAATAAAGCAGTCACCAGCCCTGGCAGTGGGGGTTCATGAAATCAACATTCTATACATGCCAGCCTCAAATGACTTGGACATCCACTAGCAATTTTCACATATTAATATCCACATGCCAATATATACGTATTAGTTCACATGTTAATATTGAAAAAATATAGAATTCAAAATGTACAACTTACGCTAATTTTCAGGCTCACAGACTGCTGGCTCAGAGAAATAAAGGCACTTGTAGAGGCCTCTTTCACTTGGTCTGAGGTGTTGTTACTTTAGCAATAAGTTCCCACTTTAACTTGAGTTTCAGTTCCCTCAGATTCCGGTTTTCCGTTTTAAAATATTAGAGTTTTCCTGGGCTCTAAGTCCTCAAGACGCTCAAACAAGGGTCCTGTCCGATTAAAATGTAACTGCCGGAGAGGAAAAGAGATCCACCCAATATTTATATGACAACAGCAAACCGCAGCAAAATTCTAGGCAGGATAATTATAAAGAGAATTTTAAAAGCAGTAGACCACAAACTGAGGAAAGAACAAGCAGGATTCAGAAAGAACAGAAGATGTATAGATTATATATTTACCTTCAGGAACATTATAGAGCAATGCTCATAATGGCAAAGACAGCTGTATATTAATTTCGTTGATTTTGAAAAGGCTTTTGACATTATACATACGGACAGTTTATGGAAAATACTGAGGGCTTATGGAATTGAAAGCTGCATAGTGTCAATCATAAAAAGCCTCTAAGCCAACTTTACGTGTAGAGTTGGGCAGAGCAACCTAACCTTTGAGGTGAAGACAGGAGTACGACAGGGATGCCCTTTATCAACCACTCTATTTTTAACAGTCATAGACTGGGTGATGCGCTAGACAACAGAGGGCAGTCCAAGAGGAATAAGATGGACATTTTCTACATTGGAAGATCTGGAATATGCAGATGACATTGCACTACTAGCACATTCACATCAACACATCCAGGAAAAAACGGATAGACTTAATAAGTATAGCCAGCAGGTGGGGTTGAACATCAATCTAAAGAAGACAGAGGTCATGACGCTCAATGTGAGCAACCTTGAGCCCATATCAGTAAGGAATCAGCAACTGGAACAGACAGACGCCTTCACATACCTAGGATGCATAGTAACACCAGACGGCGGAGCAAGCAAAGACATCAACAACAGAATGAACAAAGCAAGAACAGCTTTTTATAGTCTAAACAACATCTGGAAGTCCTCTCAATACAGCACAAGCACAAAATTAAGATTATATCAGAGCTGTGTGCTTTCTGTGCTTCTCTATGATGCGGAATGCTGGAGAGTTACAGAGAAGGAAATGTCGAAATGGTCCTCTTTTCACACAACATGCCCAAGAAAAATTCACCGCATCTTTTGGCCGAATACCATCACCAACCAAGATCTGCTTACTCGGAGCAAGCAAGAGGACATGCACACTATTATAGCTGGCAAACGCTGGAGCTGGGTTGGACATGTCCTCAGAAGAGACCCCGATGCCATCACAAGAACAGCTATGCTACGGACCCCTGAAGGAAAACGAAAGAAAGGCCGACCAAAAACAACTTGGCGGAGGACTGTGGAGGCTGAGATGCAAAGAATGAACCAGAGTTGGGGCACTGTACGAAGGATGGCCACCGACCGAGCAAAGTGGAATCAATTTGTTGCTGCCCTACAAGACGCCCACCAGGCGTGATGGCCACTGACTGCTTTGACGGTAGGCGGCTAAGGATCAAAGAAAAAGAACAAGCCGCAGATAATAACATCACATTTTAATTTCACAGCAAATACAAATACAACGGTGAAGATAAAGGTAATCACATAGTAGAAAGTGCTGTAGGGGAGTAAAGTGTCAGAGACTTAACTATACTAGGTCATTTTTTTAATGTAATGGGGAAACAGGTTCCTTTCCTCGCCGCCTTTACCCACCCTAACTCAAGAGCAGAGTCTGGGTACCATTTACATCTGGAGCTACCACGTTTCGAACCCGGGACACAGCAACTTCGCAGTGAGAGGCAAGCGCTCTAACCACTCTGCCAATCGGACGGTTATTAAAATAACACTTTCATAACGTCCGTATCATAAAGCTTAATCATGCCTACAGCAAAGAGTGATAATACAGTGCCACGTAACTCATAAGAACTCTGTGTTTATAGGACAACATAACAAAATCTTAGGCACAACATAACACAACATATAAGCTAAACTTGAGTTTAACTTACCTTGACTACATTGTGTCAACTTTGCATGTACTAACGTATTAATAGATATACGGGGAGTGACAACCAGGAAAGTGACTAGGTTGTGTCCGCTTAATTTATTGAGGAAGGGAAATAATGTCGTGTAGGGTGTACTTTCGTATCTATCTATATAAATTATTCGATTCTTTATATTAAGTTAAAAACTTAATTTTAATATTTTTTTTAATAACAATATTAAGTA